>PVJL010007566.1:0-76571 GCA_004026885.1 Lyroderma lyra | reverse complement strand
CCACCCTAACACACCCCTAACCCACCCCCAACCCCGCCCCTGCCCCTATGGTGATTTTGAAAGAGACCCACAAAGCTGTAAAACGAGATCCTGGCGCTCGGTGGAGAAATTAGTAGGAAGATGACGTGGAACAGCCAGAAAAAGGGAAGTTCCAGGAAGGGAAGTAGAACGCCGAGGTTTGTGAGCGGCCCGGGTATAGGGGGTGTCGCAGACCGGAAGTTAGGCTCCGTCCCCATGTGGAGCGGGAGCAGACTTGGTGGCACTGTGCGGGTGCCAGGCAGGCGTCGGGGAGGTGCCTGTGTCACCGAGCCCGTTCGGGGCCGATGCAAAGTCGGAGCGGTAAGCACGCCCTCAGCGCAGTGATGGCAGAAGGAAGAGCTTCAGGACTGGTAGCCCTACAACAGACGTGACGTAGTAGCTGCCCCCGGGCGCTGTGTAGGCTTCGGTTACTATTGTGTACGACGCCTGTCACCAGAGTTTTGTTACAGGCCCAAGGCCTGTGCCCTGAAAGTGAGAAAAGATCCTGGACCAGGGATGACTTTGCCGTGGACCACTCCTGGCAGCAGGGGATGGGTGGCATCTGAGTGTTCGGGGCCCTTGGGGAGGAAGTGGCGCGTGGTGATGGGGGTGGGGTGGCGGGTGGCCTGGGGAGATGGCAGGAAGAGGCCTGTGCTCCCTGTGAGGCGCGTCCACGCGCCTCTCCCCTTGACTGACCACATTTCAGTGAGACTGGCTACTCCAGGTCCCCAGCGCCGCCCTTGTGCTGATTGTCATCATTGCACCCTTCCCAACCATCCCAGTTCCCTCCTGCAAGTGAGCACGCTCAGATCTGAACGCCCCTCAGGAAGAGCGCCAGCTCCTGGGGTGTGGGGACAGACCTGGTGTCTTCTGGCTGAAAGTAGAACTCCTTCCGTTCCTGTGTCTGCGATGTCATCGTGATGACTGTCAGCTGTCCCTCTAGCTTGTGTCACCTGTTTATGATTGCTGACTTCCACTCTTAAGGTTAAAAAAAAAAAAGTTTGGAAGTGAACTGAATGTCTTTCTCCTCTGTCTCTATCTTAAATGAGACCAAGGTCATGGCTGCTTCTTCCTCTCCGTTTTCTCTAGAAATTCAGTCAGACAAACGTGATAACCTGTTTTTGAGAGAGAGAATGGTTGCCATGGCACATCATTTCTGAAGCTCAAAGAACTTTAGGCTCATCTGCAACTTACAACCGTGGCAGTGACCTTCACAGGTTGTGGCTTCTTTTAGGTCAGTATTTGGAGCCTGCGTACCCGTGACGACTCACATTGTCTTCACGTAAAATCAATCTCTCTCTCTCTCTCTCTCTCTCTCTCTCTCTCTCTCTCACCCCACCCCTGTCCCTCTCCCTCTCCCTCTCCCTGTGGGCCTCGGCCTTCTTCCTTGTCCCCAGCGCAATTGGGGGGATTCTTCAACTGTTCTTTTTGGCTGGCAGTATAAACGCGTCTCCAAGAAAAACATCACTGAGAATGTTTTTATTTCTGTGTTTGTGTGGTATTCTCTGGAAATTTCTTGTAGAGTTCTCCAGTTCTTCAAAATTAGATGGTTGGACGTGGCCCAGTTAGCTATCACACACAAAAAAAATTATGGCGATTTTATAACAAAATTCAGTTTGAATTTTTACTTGATTTTTTTTTTTTTTTTTTTGGAAAAAAATTAAGTGGGCAGTTCCTACCTGTTTACAGTAGTTCCAGCTTCTGTTGTCAGCCCTGCTGTTTTCAGCAAAGGAATTAACTTGTATTTTTCCTGCTTTGAGGCTGAATGGTCTGGCAGAGACATAAAATAGAAAACCGTGTCAGGAGTTGCTCCGTTTCCTATTGGTGGGGAACAGGAAGTAACACATCGGAAAAACAAAGAAATTGGTTTGACTGACAAGGCCCTTTAGACTAAAGCTTTTTTATATTGTGCTCTGGTGTCCTGCTGTTTGAATTCTTTAGACAGGCCTGTGCTCTCTCTCCCTGGGCGTTTCCTGCCTCCCCTCTGACTTACCTGAGGTTCAGTCAGGTCCCCTACGCCTCTGCCCCACCTAGTCATCGTCTGAGGTGGTGGTGTGGCCTTCTCCATTGAGTGAGTTCTGCCTCTACGTGGAAAGACGTGTAAAGGAGGAAGCAGTGACTCAGCCTGTATCCAGGTTTAAAATGTTGATTCCGAACAGCTTACGAATAAGGCTCGGTGCAGGGTTTTAAAGCTACATCAGTCGTAAGTGCAAACCTGGAGTTTAGAAGCTAACTGCCCCTGCAGCCAAATTTCAGTTAACTATTAACAAAATGACAAAAAAACCCAACACTTTATAATCAAGTGTTTGATGAGTCAGAAATGATTTCATAACAGGTCAGCTTTCTTGAAGCGGTGTGGTTTAGTTTTGGCTTTCTCTCGGCGCAGTCAGTCAGCAGTGAGTGAGATTTTGTTGGCGGGAGCTTCGACCCCCATGTTGAAATCGGGGTCATGCGTTCTGTGCCTCCCGTCTCACGTCAAGGAGTGTGAGTCACTGTCCTGGGACAGCACGTGGTAGGAACAGACCAGGGTCTCCGATTTTCACTGGTGTCCTGGGGACATCACATGCCTTCCCCAGGCCACTCAGCAGGAGTCGCCTCCGAAAACCTTTTTTATGGTTGTTTTTCCTTTAACTTGGAAGATGAACTTGTGAACACATTCTAAGAATTTATAGACAGAATACACTTGGCACACCACATTTGTCACCGGGAACTGAAAGCTCTTTCCCTCAGCTCTCTCGCGCACAATTGTTGGCCACAGCCACAGGTGGCACCAAGCCCCTCGACATCTCCGGAGGGGTCGCTGTGCTGTCTCCGGAGTTCGCGTTTACTCGGCACAGAGCATACCTTGCCGAAGTCCTTGCGCTGTAAACAGCAACTTCACACCCACTGGTTCCTTGGACTCTTGCAGAAGGAGCGTTTTTGCAGCAGAGAAGGACTCTGTTCAGTGATGGAGATGCACGGAGCGCAGCTCCTTGGACTCGGATGCGGCTCTGTGCAACAGCCTCCACGAGGGTGTTCTCCTCAGGCGGTGACCACCTGTAGCACCTAATTTATGCGTTTTCGCCGTTAGGGCAATGGACTCTGCGTGTGCACCCACACATGCCTGGCAGCACTTCGCTCCTATCACTTGAAGTCTTGACTGCAGAATGCCGGGGTGCTTTCTGCCGCTAAAGCAAATCTGGGGACCACAGGAAGGAGGCGGCTCTGCTCAGATCTTTCCCTTGTCTCTGCTGCCTGGTGGCTCGTCCTGGCGAGTCTCCAGGGTGTGCTTTGTGCACCCCAGGAGCTCCGTGTTTGCCCGGTTCCATAACCTCTGGTGGAGGACAGATAGGAGGGACTGGATTCGCCTGGAAAATCCCAGGCTCTGGTGAGGACGTTTGGAAGGATGCGTGAGCAGGACTATGACTCCATCTGGGAGTGACTGGTAGTGAGGTTGAAAGGCGTGGGTGCTGTTTTAGAGTGGGAAGGCTGTGATCTCCCCCTGGACACAGCCTTTGGCTGTATTAAGAAGGAGGTGCCATCGCCATTTTTAGAATTCACGTTTCTGCATTGACAGTTTGTTCTTTGATTGTGTAAAGGTGCTAGATGAATGTCCTTACTTCACCTGGCACAGAAAAGCAAGTGTCCAGGTCCTAAGGCTGAGACCTTGCACAGAAGAGAAAGTCAGCACAGCCCTTACTACCTAGAGCAAGCTGGTCCAACCTACGGCTCACAGGCCACGCGCGGCCCATGACGGCTTTGAATGCAGCCCAACACATTCATAAACTTGCTTAAAACATGAGATTTTTTTTTGCAACTTTTTTTTTTTAAGCTCATCAGCTGTCATGACTGTCCATGTATTGTATGTGGTCCAAGGCAGTTCTTCTCCCAGTGTGGCCAGGGAAGCCAGAAGGTTGGACACCGCTGGCCTAGAGTTTTATGGGAGTGACTGAGGGTGGAGAGTGGTGCCATTACTGGGGTGGGGAATACCAGGGGAATAGCTTTTCAGGTTTGGGGTACAATGAAAAGCTCTGATCTGTACATCCTGAGTGTGAGATTCCTATTAGACATTCAAGTGGAGGTACCACATATCACATTGAAAGAGTGTGTGTGCGCGTGTGCGTGCGTGCGTGCATATGCGTGCGTGCGTATGCGTGTATCTCGGGGCAGAGGTCCACACTGTAAATCTTCACCTGGGAGCGTTAGGACCTAGATAGTGTTGAGGCCGTGCTCACCTGGAGTGAGTGCACAGGGAGGACAGGAGTACGTTGCAGACGAGCCCGGGGCTGTGCCCATGTGTAGAAGTCAGAGGAGTGAGCAGGGGAGACCAGGGAGGACCAGGTGGTGGGGACAGGTGGGACACCAGGAGAACGTGCCACTCAGTCACCAGAGGACTGTCTAAGGAAGGAAAGCACTGGGCTGTGTGGCATGCTGCTGAGGGATGAGCAAGACGAGGACAGGAGTGGCCATTGGATTTGATGAGTTGGGTGTCCTCGGGCCTTGAAAACAGCAGGTTCATTGATGAGAAGGGCTGAAAGTGAACAGGAAGTAACGAGGCGGGAACAGTGGGTATGTGGAGCTCTCTCTAGAGCTCTGGGAGCTCTGTCCTGGTTGGAGGGACCGGTCTTGATAGCTGAGTAGCAGTGTGAAATAGGACTCAAGCTTGTAATGTGGCCACTGGAGGACAATTTGGTTTCATTGCGAGGAGTTGGGAGTGGCTTGTTGCAGTGCCTGAATCTATTGGCTTCTCAGAACAAAAACCTAGATTAAGGTTACATGTATCAACACAAAAGCTGCTGGCCATCAGCAAATGGAGTGCTTCAGTTTCGCTCAGACTTGTCACCGCCCATTCTCTTCAAAAGCACGGCCTGTAAGGGCCACACTGTTTTCTCCCTTTGTTTTGTTTAACATGGGGCGACTGAGTGGTAACTTTTTAAGACCTCAGGTGACCTCTTCCCCACCTTATGACGGGAACCCAGGACCTCCGTGCAGCCCATGTATCACAAAGCCACCGCGTGCTCTTAGAAAAGGAACTGAGCCTTACCCAGGTGTCATCGTTACTCCCAACCTTGGCAGCTTTCTGTTGTGTTCCTAAGTTTTCACCTCTGTCTCCGACAACTCAGGGAAGCAGTTCTTGCTTTAAATAATGGCACAGAGTAGCTCAACCTTCCATTCTCATCAGAAAATTCAACATGATTTGATTCTCTGGAACTTTTCGAAAATTGTCTTCAGCTAGCCATCAGGTAGGTACTCATCAATGATGTCAGGGACATCGTTAACTACGCCTTCTTACGGGTTTCTAAGCTCTGTTCCTGAGTTAAAATAGTTTGCTAGCATCTGCACGCATGTACCCTCTGTGCGTTAAGCCTTGATGATAATACTCGTTGTTGAAGAGAGCTGATAGAAGAAATGCTGGGTTTTAGGAAACTGTTGTGCATTTTGCTACCTGATACTTTTAGGTGTGATCTGCACATGCATTTCTCCTAAAGTCCATTGATTGGGCAGATTTCTCTGCAGAAAACCTTGTAGACTTCTAGACTTCTCTTTGCTGGAGAATGAGAAATATGTCACTAGATGTAATTTCCTCAACCGAAATAACAGCTTGCCTGAGGTGCCTGATAGAGCTACTTCTTAGTTCTTTTCAGTGGGTTTTTGTTCTTTTGAAAGAAAGTTGCTCTGCCCGAATATTACCTTTATCCAACACGGCCGGCTCTCAGGTAGTGTACCTACCTTACAGCGTAGCCTTGACACGTGTGCGCTCGTGTGATCTCTGGTTGGTGGCTCTCGTGAAACTGGGTTGTCGGGTGACGTACTTTTGTCTTGCACGTGACCACTCTTTGCCACGTCGCACGCCATTGGAGAGCATCCTTCGGGGAGTAGGAAATACGTCTGCACAGAATTCTGTTTTTGTACAACTTTTTGTTTTTCTTTTTGTTGGATAACAAAACAAGAAAGAACAGTACACAAACAATGTTCCGAATTTTTTTTTCTTTCTAAATATTTCTAACATTTAATTCAATTTTAAATCGTAAACACTGTTTTTGTAGTAAAACTTAGAGATGGTCATAGCCTCCTTGGCACAGGGGCTAGGACAAAGGAAAGGTACCTTCTAATCACACAGTAACCAGTGTCTGCTGCTTTACTGTTTGGACAGGCTTTGTCCTCCTTACTTAATGGCCCACTACACAGGGCGGACCGTGCACCTCGGCACTTACTTGGCAGATGAATAAATGAGCATATGGATAACTAAAACTATTTGTTATTTTAAACGTCTCAGAATTTCCTCTTGCCTCTGAGGAGCTAAAGATGTCATATGAAAATAATTGTACATCATTATAAATTCCAAAGTATTCGTATAGTTCACGTGCTTGTTAAAATTCATGAAAATAAGGTTACCTGATGCTCATTTAAGAAAAAAAACTTTGTAACTCAAATACATGGAAAGAAGAATAGAAAACAGTGATTGCTCTTAGCAGTCATAATATTTGGATTATTATCTGTGATGGTAATAATTTCGCTTTTGTTTTCATAAACTGATGTTTCTGCTATTTATTTTAGTTACATTGGAATGTGTTGTATTTATTTCTCTGTTTTCCTTTTGATAAGAAAAATACGAGCTTGTGTTATTTATAAAGATGTTTGGGCTTCACATTTAAGCACGCTGGTGAAATGCTGGGTCACTCTGGTCTTTACTTAGCAATATGTGAAAAGCAGCTAATAGTGAGCAGTTACGCTCTCAAGTCCAAGAATAATCCATTTTTATTTTTGCAAACTGGAAAAGATTGGGTTCCGTCCAAGCAGCATAAATCTAACTTAAACGCCGGTGTGCAACACAGCCAAACACATTTGTAAGCACGGTCCATGTGTCCCTTCTTCCTCTTACTATGTGTTGATTAGCCTCTGTCAGTTCATGTCTCTTAAACAGAGAAGGGACTTCTCGCTACTTACTTTTAGTACTTTGTAGCGTAGCTTCTCTGTTCTGGTTAAATAGCTTGTGTTCTGGAGGGGTGCTCTTTAAGCCTTAAAAACATGAATCTGTCTGCAGATGTCAATGCAGTGTGAGGTCTGATTCTGTGGGTCTGGCTCCGAGCTTCGTCATTTGCTGCGGGCCTGTGGGTCAGGGGTGCACCGCTGGCCCAGGACCTCACGCTGCGTGGGAAGGGCTGATGGCAGCAAGTGGGCGTGGGGTGGAGACGGGGCTGCGTCCAGACTGCATTCGTCGTCATCACAGAAAACCTGTCGTGTCAAGAGGTGCACATGTGCCCTCTCATGCTGTCAGTCCAGTCATCCTTGGTGGGAACCGTGACCTGAACTTACTCGGTTCTTGACTATTAGTTGAGTTTTAGTAAATCACTCAGTCACAGTGCTTGAAAAAGGTGAATTTTGAGCTTGATTTCAGCTTTTCCTCCTTTCTTAGCCCATACTCTGTCTGGCATCTACTTCCAGAGACTGCCTGGAGAATATGTTTATCACTTACTACCGTAGGCTCTGATGTGTTTATTCTGTGATCGCACACCACCTTAATTAACATGGTTTTCAAAGGTTGATGGACCAGAGTGAATTTTAATGTTAACCTTGCCCCATACTGGTTGTGTGACAAGTAAGGCGATTCAACTCTCTAAGCCTCAGTTTCGTTATCCGAATGAAGTGCCCAGTAAACATTCAGTAAACATTCATTATTGTTAAACAGGCGTTGTTTGGCACCTGCCACTCACCTTCATTCAAATCGTAACTTGACTGAACCTTGAAAACATTACGCTCAGTGAAAGAAGCCAAACACACGGTCTTTTCGTGTGGAATGTCTGTGAATAGGCAAACCCACGGAGACAGAAAGTGGGTCAGAGGTAACCGGGGGCGGGCAGGAGAGGAGAGAGAGGGCAGTGGTCACTTAGTGGGGGCCGGGTGTGTTCCCGGGGTGATTAAACAGTTCTGAAACTAGAAAGAGGTGGTGGTGTCACAACCTTGTGATTGTACTAAATGCCACTGAGCTGTACGTGCTTAATTGTGTATTACGTGGATTTCACCACATTAAAAGAAATATGTATATGGAAAAGGCAGGCATTCCATCTACCGAATAGGTTTGTGTTTTTAAAATTACTTTATGGGATTATAGAAAGCATTTCTTGATGTTCTGAGATGTGTTGGAAATACAGAGGAATGGCTTATTTTGGAACAAATATTATTGCCTTGAAACTTGGCCAGTTCAAGTTGGTCTTTTCGGAAGATCAAGACCTCCTCTGCTTTCTGGCTCCAAAGTGTCCAGGACATCAGCACCCTGTTATTAAAAATTATACCATTCATAGCCCTGATTTTTGTCTCCTGAAGTCGAACCTAGAGGTAATTTCACTGCCACAACTATTTCATTAGCTGCATGTACACTTTTGTAATTTATAATGATATGCAATGTTTTCATGTGGCGGACAGGTTAACTTGCCTCTTGTCACACAGCTGTAAAGAGATGGACTTGGGTTTAACCCAGTGTCCTGGGTTCTGTGCTTTTTTATTTTTTTTTAATTTATTTTTATTGTTAGACTTATTGGGGTGACGTCTGTTAGCAAGGATTACATAGGTTTCAGGCACACAATTCTACAGTGCATTGTATAACTGGGTTCTATGTTTTTAACTCATCCTCTCTAGTTGTAGAAGAAACAAATAATATTCTCCCTCTAGAAAAAACAAACAAACAAACAAAAAACCAACCCAAAACAATGTACATAATAGCAAATTTCTTCAGGTTTTGTTGTTTGAGAAAATCAGTTACCATCATAACTGAGAAAAAGAATCTATAAAATCTGATGAGAAAAATATTGGTAATGTGACTTTTATAATTTTGTTAGCTTAAACTAGTTACTGCTTTTGTTCTTCTGCTATAGGAAAGAAAAAATCTGCAAATGCTGAACTGTGTTTCTGTACCTCCATAACTCTTACAACCAAGTTTTTCCCCTCAGTTGGTGGAGGGAAGGAAGCGGGTAGGGCCCAGAGCAGAGAGGACGGGCCCATCACTTTTCAGTAGTCCAGGTAGAGAATAAAGCGAACTTGCCCCTGTTTGAAAACACTGAATTTTTCCATGTCTGGTGCACACTCTTTTGCCCAAATTTGCAAGTGAAAACTAACGGTGCGCATTATACAGGTATGGCACTAATTTCATATCCACGTAAGTGATTTTAATTCTTTTATTTATGCTTATGAGTTAAAAATGTAACTCTAGAAATCAATAATGATATCTGTATGGAAAATAATACCCTGGTATATAATAATCTTTTTTTATATAAAAATGTTTTATACATAAATTTTTGTACCTGTGTCTGTTCTTGTGTTTTGTAACTATTAGTTACATAAAATTTCTTGTCCTAAATATGTTTAAAAATAAATGCTAAAATTCCTTTATAATACAAAAACCAACTGCCTAAATGTAAGCAAAAATTAGAATTAAAAATTTAAAATGAAAGCTATTTTCCCTGAAAGTTTGGGCCAGAAACGTTGGGTGCGCATTATACACAGCAAAGCACAGTGACTAGTTGCCCATGGGTTGAATCTGTAGCACAGGTTTCTGTCTGATTTGATTTTAGTTAAATCAACTGGTGTTTTGTGCTATATAAATTCTTTCGTATGCAAAGCATATTGTTGACATTTCCCATGAAGGAGCACCCCCTTCTTTTTTAGCCTGCTGTGTTCACACAAGTATTCTTAAAACAACTGCTGTTTACTGTACCCATGCTATATGGCAGGTGGTATATACCTGGCTCTGGAGACAGGTCCAAAAACAGCGATGGATACTGCCAGCCACTTGGAAACTTGGAATAAACTGAATATCACACTTGCAATAAGAAACTGAGCGTTAATAAATGTTTTCAACACGATCTGCAGAGCTCTCGAGGGAGTTAAGTCAGCTTCATGTTACAGTTGTAATTTTCATACCAGTAGTGAATCATCGTCATATGGGTGATTAATTTTTTTCAAGTGCAACCTAAAATTCCTCTTACACGCTGCTTTTTCTTTCATCCCAACCATCTCTCGTCACTTACATATTGAAATATTTCTGTATTGTTTTCCTCTCTTAAAATTTTTTTTGGGAAGTCAAAAATGAAGTGCTCCTTTTTGAGTGATTTTGCTTTTTATGAAATACTTTAAGTCAATTAATTTTTTCTTAACCGAAAAAAATTTCTTAGGCAATTAAGAAAATATTAAGAAATGAAGATGAATGTTAGGAAAACAGAATTTGATTGGTTCTGGTATAGAAAGTGGCATTCACTCACATTGAGCTGTAGTACTTTGGATTACTCAGAATTTTCTAATTATTCTTTGGGGAATAAGAAGTTGGAGCTAATGAAAGCACACAACCACTGGGCAGCACCAGTGCTAGATAACAGTCTATACTTTTTTTCTTTCTTTCTTTTTTTTTACTTTGAAAAAACAAGATTAAGCAAAAAAAAAAAACCTGTGCTTTCCATGGAAACATTAATTTATACACAGGAACACTTTGGGTTTATTCTGTCCTGTTGTTATAATAAACCATATTGATCTGCCTCAAAGCAGTCCGAGCAACTGTACTGTCTTGCTGTTCTGTCTTGTGGTGAAAGTCCTAGCCACTGCAGTAAGGCAAGAAAAAAAAAATGCATACGAATTGGGAAAGGAAGAAATGAAACTGTCCATTCATGGGATCGTCTACATAGAAAACGTCAACAGGTCTACAGAAAAGCTCCCACAACCAGTAGGCTGAGTTCAGCAGGATTACAGGATGCAAGGTCAATATACGAAATTCAGTTGTATTTCTGTGTATCAACAATGAACAACTGGAATTCTAATTTTTAAAAAATTCCCATTTCTATTATTAGCACCCTCAGGAATAGAAAATACTTAAGTTTAAATCTTACAGAATATGTGCAGGATCTGTTTGCTAAAGACTACAAAACTCTTATGAAAGAAATAAAATAAGACCTAAATTAAAGGAGAGAGATACTGTGTTTATGAGCTGAGAAACAGTATTTTTTAAATGGTTGGTTCTCCCCATTTTGGATTTATGGATTCAAACTCATTTTCTAGTTACAAGCCCAGCAGAGTGTTTTTGTAGATATCAACAAGCTGTTTCTAGTTGGCAAACCACTTCTGAAACAGAAGAGCAAAGTTGGAGATGCACACAGGAGAGAATCTAGGTGACGAGTAAATGAGAACTCTTGGTACTATTTGGACCACTCTTTTATAAGTCTCAAGTTTTCCAAAATAACATGTTTAAAAAATTGAGTATAATTTAATTTATGAGGCTTATGATAAAAAGTGGCATTGCCTGCCCTGTTGTTTTCCAACCCCAATTCTCACTCTTGTTAATAGTCTTCTGATATTTTACCTACATATTTCTAAATAAAATGCTTTTCCTGCCATTTTTTTTTTCAGTGTTAAACATTATCCATAGACTTCCTTCTGTGGAAAATTAAAATATGACCACAGAACTTGCACAACTCCCTCTACCTCCCCTCCTTCATCTACCCCATATGGTTCTAATTTTTGTTTAGTTTTATATATGCATATGAACACAACACACATACACGCCCGGACATGGGTGATTATGGAAATACTATTTAGCTGAGCCATGTAATGTGCTTTGATTCTCTTTCCTTTCTGGTAATTTTGTTTGTTTTCTCCTGAGCTCATCATTGACAATTACTTGGTCACTTGGTTTTCTATGGACCTATCACTAATTCACTGCAAAAATTTCTAAAAGCATTAAAATTCTTTTCTCAAGTCTGTCTAGCAGATATCAGATAGTCTTCCAATCCCGTGTATTTTCCATGGCGACAGTGCCCAGGAACCCCTTTGTTCTCTCCTCAAGACTGGCTCTCTCCAGGTCTATAGAGCAGCTGTTATCTGGGGACCGCCATTGGTGCCAGCCCAGGAGAGCTTTTTCTTGTTTGGTTTGGCCTGTGTTTTCATTCTAGAGACTTACCCAATGGGTATAAAATCGTGCGTAATGCTGAGGCACTGCAAAGCTGATTGACATGTTTTGCCTGAGTGATGTATAGACAGTGGGATGTGGATAGAGGAGTTTGATGGAAGAAGGTCCAGATGTTAGTACTTGTATGTTTTTCTTTTCCTGGGCTGATCATTGGCCCCAGGGTCTGTGCTGGTGACCAGGGTCAGGACTGTGCTAGAGAACTTTCCTCTGTACTTCTCACCCTCGCTCCCAGAGACAACCATCTGATTTCACTTGGCTCATTCCACGGGAGGGTGGGCCTACAGGGGTAGGACTTTCCTCCTCCTTATCGTGTGCTATACCCTGTTTTCAGCTGTATCTGGTGCCACCTATTTTTCTGTCTTTCTGGAACTCTGGGGAGGTAATTGGACACTTTCCCATTGACTTCCTTGTGTAGATACATAGGTTCAAGCTTTCTAATTACCATTTGCTTTACAATTTCCAAAATGTCATCCTGTTTCATCTACGGTGGACTCTTTTCCCTTGCTTTTAATTCTATAATTTTAGTTGAGTGTTGGGACATGGTGAAGATGCTGTTTTGCTATGTTTAGCCATAGTCAACTTCTTCTTCTTCCTTGTGTGGATGCTGACCTTGACTTGCGTTTGACAACAGCGCCGTTTTCCGGCTTGGTTCCATGGCCTCACGCTGTTCAAGGGGAAGGATCAGATGCACATAAAATGAGAAGACCGTGCGTGTTGTGCCCATCTGGACTTACCTGTCATCAGTCCGACATTATGGAAACGTACCAGGAGCTGTTAATCTAATGATAAGGCAAGACAGTGGCTCCTGCTTAAACACATCAAGGTTCACATTTATGAATGACAATTTTAAAGTGTCAAAATTATATTCATTTGTAGTAGATGGTGAAATAACTTGGCCCTTGTTTTAAGGCTCTTAAACGTGGGGTTTGATCTTCTGTATTCAACCTCATCCTTGCTTTATTTAGCTTCTTAATTATTTTTGTTC
Source organism: Lyroderma lyra (assembly GCA_004026885.1). NCBI lineage: Eukaryota > Metazoa > Chordata > Mammalia > Chiroptera > Megadermatidae > Lyroderma > Lyroderma lyra. Next base: position 63,639 of record PVJL010007566.1, on the reverse strand, counting down.
TGTCGGCATGTATTATAGGAAATACGTTGGGTTACCTTTTTATTATTGAGGTCACTTACAGCCTTAACTGTTAACTTGCAAAGTATATTTTCCCCGGTTTTGAGCTCTCTACTGAAGTAAAGATAAGTCTGGCTAATGAAAGCACTAAAGCAAGAAGTTTATAATTTTTTCTGTAATATATTTCTGATTTGATGTCCTTACAATCCAATTAGTGTTTTCGTCTATCTCTTTATAAAATTCATTCCTAGGATACCTATATAAATTTGTTAATTCACCAAAGTTGTACCATAGATGCCTTACGATTTTATTTTTATAACATTTACAAGGGGACAAATTCAGAGAACATAAATTTTCGCCAAGAAGTTGTTTAAGTTCAGTTGGCATTTTGATGTGGATTATATTTGAACTCAAATGCCACATGCACATTTAAGGCTGACTCCCTGGACACTCTCACTGGTACATTGTGATTCTCGATACAGTATTTTTCTACATTGCCTCATGTCTAAAATGAACCTGATTTTAAAACTTCTTACATTTTATTTCCTGGACTAATAGTATGAATTTGTAGGGAACCACAGACATTGCTGGTGTGTCTCTGTAAATGATGATACACCTTTACTAATAAAAGTAAGGTAAACACTATTATTTAAATGTTTTTAACCATTCATAGCGAGCCAGGGAGAACCATTTCAATGTAGACCAGTTTTCTAATACCTTCTTTCATTGGACTTACTAAGATAGCTCTTTTGTTTTGTTTTGTTTTTATAATGTTGGTTTGGTAATAAAAATCAAGGACAACAGAAAGAGACTTAAATGACAGAATGCTGCATACATACAGATCTAATTGAAGTTTGAACAGGGTCCCTGAGAACACAACCCATGGCTTTCTCTAATGGAGACAAATTTTTCCCACATTGTTATCCAGTCCCATTATGTTATCTTGGACCCAACACTCTAGGAGCTCCTGTTCCTGTCTTTTCTGGCTTGCCTTCCAGTTCCCATGCCCAACAGCTCTTTTGCCACGTGCTAATTCGTCCTGAGCACATGGGGATAGAAACAGGGTATGTGCTATACCTCAACATACAGATCCAGCCAACCCCGTTTTCCTAGCAGGTCTTCCAAAGCACCCTCTTCAGCCAGAAACAAACGGAACCTACTTCAGTACTGTCTTGGCACATGGCACTCTCTGTGCTGGAATACCCTCTCACCTTCTTCTCCCCACTGTCTCCCTCCTTTCCTCCCTGAGGCGTTCTTACTCGTCCTTTAGGACTCAGTTTAAAATGTCAGCTCAACCAGGGACCCTTTCTGAGCCGGTTGGCTTCCTCCCATGGGGCCCCCATTACTGTGCTGGAGAACCGCCATTGTGCTTTGCCTTTATGCCTCCCTCCTGGGTTTGGGTTTGTTTCCAGGACCTAGTGTATTGTTGTGGGACCTACTCGTGGTGGCTCTCAGTAAGTTGTTGGCAGATGAATGGAAAGTGAGCAGAAAGAAATGGTGGTTGAATAATAAATGTGTGTTTACAGTAGGATCCAGGCCAGTTCTGGGAAGTAGCATTCACCTCCTATATCCTGTTCTCGTCTTTATTCCACTATCACACTGACTTGTTCTTAGAAACAAGAAGTTGCTGTCTGATGTTGGATAGGTAGTAGCTTTAATATGTAAAAAGGGAAATATTTGAGACTGGTTTCCCATAGACGGTTCCGAACCTTAGAAACTACCAAAGAGGAAGTAATTTCTAGTACTTAAGCAAAAAGAACATGAGCTTTATGTAGCAATGCTAGGAAAAGAAAAAGGGATAGATTCACTGAATGTAAGAAATGAAATTGCAGGTAAAAAGGTAAGCAGCAGTTATGTAATTCAGTTTGATTATTTTAGTTGTAGACTTCTACTGGTGCATTGAAACGCTGATTTTTCCGTGAGTTTTGGTCATAGAGCAGGGATAACTGCAGAATTTCAAACACTCTTGAATTAAAATGAAAACATTGTTTTGATAATTTAAAAATGTATGGGTTCTAGAAGCGTTGACAATAATGACAATGAAAGCTTACTTATAAGACATTTTAGTCTTCAGAACCCTGGGAGGGATTTTCAAATGTGTTATGGAGAAGCTCTCCTGAAAATACTAGCTAATGTTAGAAACAAAGTCACACACCAGAAGGATTGCTTTCTTAATTTAGGTTTATGGTCTATCTTCTCTTAATTGATTTTTCTTTAATTAATAAGATTCTGGAATATTTACTGAGGATTGTCCGTAATGACTCCTAAATTTGAAACTTGGAATTTAAAAAATTAGTGGAGTATTTCATATGTTTTGAAATGGGGTAATGTTTAGTATTTGGCCTCACATGAAACTTTTTTTTTTAACCAAGCATTTATTAATATTCATTACATTTAAGCAGCTTGAAGATTCTGGTGGCACTTTGGTATTCAAGACAAATCTGCTTTAAATCTGTGGAGTTTGTAGTCACTGCTGGGTGTTTTGTTCATTTTGTTTTGTTTTTCCTGTATCTTCAAAGTGGTTTATTGTCCACTAAAAGCCTAATAAACCCACTAAAAACACTCTGTATTTTATTGTCACTTGCAGATACTGTGGTCTTTGGAACTGGGTCATTGGATTTCCGAGGAACCGTTTGAACTTTCTGACTACTTCCCTGCAGCTCCTGTAAGTCAGACATTATTTTATGACAGTAAATACAACTTGGCATTTTCAGGAAGTTACCATTAGTGTAGATATAGACTCAAGTTTTTAGTAAATCAAGCACAATTGTGCCCCTAACTAAAAAGACATATTCACAGAACTTAACACTTTTCATTTTTTTATTCGTGAGAATGTAAGAACATTCTGCAAAAACTTTTGAGATATAGATTCCCCAAGATTTTTAATTATAAAGACTTCAGATTGAGAAAAACAATGAAAAATAAAAAGGGACTGGATTCTTGAGAAGATAGTATTACGTCTTGCGTACAGCTTTAGAAAATAATGCTGTTTTTCTGAATAGAGATAGAACCGATAGGTATAAAAATCGTGGCTTGCTAGCATTGTGATGTGGTTCTTATGTTTTGATGTTTTTCCTAAACTCAACTTCAACTCAACTGACTTGTAAGTATTTGAAATGCTAATTTCAAATAGAAAAGTTCCAGGTTCTAATTTTTTTTTTTTTTTTGAAGATTAAGTAATAATTGAGTAGGTCATTTCAGATTTACTTGGAAGCAGGATTGTGCAAAAGCTGGCTTTCATTTCCAGAAATGTTAACTGGTTTACGACGGTTTATTCTTTCAAAGGATTAATACCTGGAAGGTCTGTGATGGTTTCTGTCTATGTCCAGTATTCATGGGTTTTGGGTTGTTTGAGTAAGCCATGTGACTATCACATGACAAGAAGTTGAACTGTGCCCTTAATCATTGTGGTTGTCTAGGTTGTTGGGTTGTTTTGTTTTCATTTTTAAGATTACTGTTTTGATTTCTTGTCAACTTTATAAATGTTTTCTTAAGGAGAGAAAAAATTCCTCTCAGCAAGACTCTTGGCTTGAAATACCATGTAAGGAACCGAAGCATAAAATAAAAACAAAAATTCCCTCTATCCTCTGTCAAATGAGCGTGCATGTAACCTGAATAACATAGTATGGTTTATCTTTGAAGTTCATTCAACCTGTTTGCACGGGCAAGTGATATAAATTACTTTGTTGGCAAGCTTTCCTCTATCTTCATTTCCCTGTCTCGGTATCTGCCATGCAGTCTTTGAGATATCCTAGAAACTAATTGTTTCCTTTGAGCCAGTGGCATTTTCTCATTATCAGATGTTTTCTTAACTTGATACAAAGCTGATACCTCTGTTGAATTTATAAAACATTCCTCAATGTAATAAAAATGAGGAGGTTCTTTAATATACTGGTGGAGAAAGCGCAATGTGGTAGATAAAGCAGAGCTTCCTGACTTGTCCAAAGTCCATAAATTGACTCAAAACACGACTCAAAATGCACAGCAGTGTTAAGTGTTGCCAAATGAAGTTGTGGGTGAGGGTGGGGTGGGCACGCAGGGGTAAAATAAATTTAAAAAGTGGAATAAAGACAGACATGGCGGTAGAACAGTATAAAGTGAAGACAGACATAAAGTATAATAAATGCTGCTTGTAAATTTGGCTCTGAACTTCCTAGCAACTGACTTGAAAGCAGATACATGAGAAAACACTTCTAAATTATAAATCCTTACACAGATGTTCATTAGGGTTCGCTGTACTATGAGAAAACTTCAGTTAAAACTCTAGGAATTTAAGGTTTTGCAGTCCTGAGCTTAAAACATGCTCTCAAAATTTTCTCGACCCAGATGAAGACACTATACACACATCAGATTTTGTGTTTGTACTTCACAATGCTTTTTTGAAACGTTTTTCTGGTTGGCGCTTTTGAAAACTCTCACTGTTGCAAATTATTTTTTTCCTCACATAACTGCGGGGGCGAGTCTGACTGGAGGAACCCGGCTTCACACGTGCTTCAGGTTCCCCCAGCCACTTGCAGCCCACTCTCCTAGAATACATCTCACTAGATGTGAAAAAAGGCCTTTGTGCTAGAGCAGTAAGTAACAGATAATGAAATCTCTTTGTCAAGAAATGTATAATCTTTATCATTAAAAATCAGGATTTTCCATGTCAGGAGGCACAGTGCGGTTGTTTTGGAATCAAATCACAAAATTGTAAATAGCATCAGAAACGTTAAATGTAGTCATCTCACCTAATAAGTTACATTTAATTACTAAAAATACCTTCATATTTAACAACCAGGCAGCAAAAAAATAGTACAGTCTTTACATAAACTTAACACATCCTGGAAGTCTTCACCATATAAACTTAAAATCTGTGTTTGAGCACTAACTTAAAACTAAGCTGGCGACACATAGGTAAATATGTTGTTTTCCAAATGAAAATTTAAAGCACCTAAGAGGAGGAGCACGAGCGCATGGACTGTGTTTTTTCCTTCCCCAAATATTAAACTGCTAATAACCACCTCTCAGAAAATCCCTGAACGCATACTGTACTTGTATGGCTTAGAGTTGTTCCTTCCCTTTAATTAAGATAGTGATGCTGAATGGAGGACACACGGGTATTTACATAGTCTATAAACAGTGCTTAGAAGAATGCAATTCCAAGATTATCTCTACTCTAGAGTCTAAGTGTTCTGTTTTCCAGTTATTTACTGATGGACTCGCACATCACATTCTTGGTTGTGACAAGAGTCTGTAACTTGTCAGTCTCATTCGCAGACTTCAGTTCATCCTCACACAGATGTTCTACCAGGTCCCAAGGTGAAGGTTCTGGGGCATGCTTTGGTGATGCAGGTATCAGTGGTGCATTTCACAGGGCTCTGATTTGCAGCACGGGAGAGCACGTGTCCACCCGCGGTGGCCGGGGAGACAGGATCCAGCTGTGTCTTTCCGAGCTTTGGGATTAAGTCTCTGAAAACAGGACAGTCCCCCATTCCGCAGGTGTACGCGGGCGTTTAGAAATCTGCCGGTCGGATCATCATGGCCGTGGCCTTGAGCGAGTAGCCGGACCCTTTCCAGTAATACCACTTAATGCCGTTGAACTTGTTTGTGTTCTGCCTCTGTGGGTAGTACATTCCGTTCAGGTTGGAAGGCCCACATGCATCAAACCACCAGCCTGTGAAAGTAAAACACAGAAGGGATGAGGAACCAGGTACCGCGAACTGTCTCCCCCGAGCTAGGGATCCTCGGCTAATCCACCGGTCACATTCTGTGCGTGTCTAGTGGGCAGCATGTGCTGTGGTGACGGATGACAAGTGTGGCTGCCCTCCCTGACTCTGCTCAGCCCCACTGTGCAGGGGCTTTTAAGAACTTTCTCCCTGCTTTTCTCCGGTGCCGTGTGGAAAGGCCAGTCAGCTGTCGCAGTGAACAGGGAGCAGCCCCCACTGTCCTGAGTCAGCAAGCGGGGTGCGACACAGAGTGGATGTGTCACAGACAGGAGCTGGCGGACGACTCTGCTAGGGCTGCGATTCCTTTTCAGTTTCAGCAACAGACCGGGCTGAACTGACTCAGCCTTCCCGCTCCCGAGCTCCCTACCGAAGGGATTCTTTCTGTTCGCAATATAACCCCAAATTTGAGTACCCGGGGGAGCTAGGTGAGAGGCAGTGGTTAAGGGCCAGAGACAGGAAGGAAACGTAAAGCTATAGTGGTGCGCTCACTAAGGTAAAGCCAGGGGACGGAGGGAGGGGTGCAGGGCACAGCAGGGGTGAGGGGGTGGGTCCCTGAGTGGCCTCACCCCAACCGGACCCCTGGGGTGTGCAGCTGGGGTGGGGGGGTGGGGGGGGAATGGCCTTGGGCTACATGCATCTGGATAAATCTTAGAGCTTTGTGTGGTTGGAAGGATGCTACAAGGAATGTCCCGGAAACATCCAGACGTCTTTCATATGACGTGGCTGGATACTTTCCAGACGGCCCTCGTACAGTGTGCTGCCCTTTATATAAAAATTTAAAATACAGAAAACAGTGACAGAATCAGTATTGACACATCACATAAAGTAAGATAAGTAAATAATGCGAATGAACCTCAATTGAGTGGTGAGAGCTCAGGAGCAAGTATTGGGAGAAATGCCTTAGTTCCCTCTGAACGTTTATGTCTTTAAAAAAATACTCCGATGCTATATTGATGTTATGTGACATTATAACCCAGTGGACTCTGGTCACCAGGTATTTCATCCTGGTGCCTAAATTCTTTCCCGATGGTAACAGCCCCCTGACTTGAGTTGATTTGGATTAATGTCAGTCTGATGAGGCCATTTGTTTTATTCGGAATCCCTCGGAATAGTCAGGAATATTCCAGATTTACAGATCTGCCCACCCTGGAGCCTGTTTTCTGACCTAACTGTAGGACTTACTGCCCACGCGAACATCCAGCTGATCATCTGGCCGGTCTGTCCGCGGTCAGGACTGGGGGCTGCAGTCTGACCCCCGTGTGGCCAGAATGCTCCATGTCCTCTCGCAGGCTGCGTCCCTTCCCCCCAGCCCCAGCTCTCCTCCCCGTCCCCTCTCAGCTCTGCTCTTGAGTAAACGAATACATCGTTTCGTTGGCTGTTAACGCACTTCTGCGTGTGCGCGCGTGCACACCGGTCACTTTCTCTCTCTCTCTCTCTCTCTGTCTCTCTCTCTCTCTCTCTCTCTCTCTCTCTCTCTCTCTCAGCAGGCTGGTTCAGAGTGGGAATGGCAGACAGGCAAAGAGGAGTGGGTGTATGGGGTCCCCCCGCCACACACCTTGCCCCGTCTGTTGGCTTTTGCACATCAATGCAATGGCCTTCCCTCACCTCACTGACATAATTACTGAAGCGATGATGGCTAACGGGGAAGACCTGTACTGCAAACACGTGTCTATGTATCAGCGTGTTTATCATCTGCGGAACTGTAGGATTTTTGTAACGAAGCCTGATTTCTCTCAGGACTAAAGACGGAATTATTTCCAGTGCTTAACTGAAGTGCAGACACAGGGTAAGCTTGGATCTCTTACTGCTTATGAAGTGGTGACCACCACCCTCGCCCTGGGCTCCCCGGGTGGGTGACGCAGGCGCCGCGGTTACCCCGTTTCTGCTCCTGCAAATCGCGGCGCCAGTGTGCAGTGCGCCCTCCCGCTCCGGGGCCGTGGGCCGGGCGCTCGGCCGAGCATTTTTAAGGAACTTGACAGCGTTTGTCGGACGTTTTGTCACGTCTCCGTTACTACTACCTGGGTCCAGTTACTCCATTTCTAAACTTTCGGAAGTCAGAAGGTCTTTTCTAGCAGTTGGTTGTTAGCGGTGCTTCCGAAGAGGGACCTAGCCATTTTAAGCGACTCTTGTAACAGTTACTGGCTGATGGGTATGTTGTTCCTTTTTTTGTTTTTAAAGCAGCCGGACAAAAGGTAGAAAACAAGGAGGATCTGAAAATCAAGGCCTCAGTTTAAAACAGACAATCGTTCATTTTAATTTGTGGACTAAAAAGTTTCCTTGTGTTTATACATATTATATATTACTGAATTTCTTAAAGAAAAACAGCTGAAAATTCTGTGCTGGAAAATAAATTATTAATTGGAAACTTTTCAGTAGCGATGAATCTGTACCACTGTTCCGGTTGCCAGTTTGCATATTTAAGCTTTCTAATGAAGCAAAACGAAATAAGGCCGTGGTTCCGGAGTCTGACGCTGAGCGCGCACAAACCCCAGTGCGCTTGCCCGGATGCCGCGCTCAGGAGAGGCGCCCGGAGGCCTGGTGGCCGTTCTAGCTCGGCCCCACGCTCTCCCTCGGGGCCTGGTGGCCGTTCTAGCTCGGCCCCATGCTCTCCCTCGGGACCTGGTGGCCGTTCTAGCTCGGGCTCATTCTTCCTTAAAGCTCAGCCGTCTGTAAAAGTGAAAAACAAACCTCCCTGCGTTGAGCAAGCGTGTCTACTTATAATATTGGGACCCCGTCATCAGTCACAAGGGAAGTCCAAATAGCCAACCTGTCACTCTGTCACCGTCTTCCTGGCAATACAGATAGGAAGGGAGAAGGTCACCCACCTCCTGTGAGCATTTGTGAGCACTTGCAAATGCATTTGTCGTTGTCCGAGTCCTTCGTGCTAAAATCATTTCCTGGCTGGCTGATGCTGCTGATTTTGCCGGCCGTCCCCGTGAGCCCTTTAAGGTGAATCCTGTAAACAGGCAAAGGGGGGCGGGGGGAGGAAGAGCGTTAATGGACTCGGGGGCTCGCTTTACCGTAGTGGAAAATTTTTTAACAGCGAGGAATTCCATGCACAGAACGGCGTTCTGTGCCGGATGGTGCACTGATGCATACTTGGGACAAAATACTTTCACGCTGGTATAAACAGGAACCAACTTATCATCAAATCCTTAGGCCAAGAGGAATGTTTTCATGAAACCTTCACCGCATGTCGCTTGCACAGGCATCAGCAGTGACTTGGGGGCCCTGCAATTTATTTTCCTGCTGCTTTCAGATAAACAGGCGAGGGGAAACACAGCGTGAGGGGGTCGTCCCTCCCGCTGGAAATGAGAGGCTGGAGGTGACTGGACAACTTCGTGGTGGGGGTGGGGAGGCCAGCAGGCACCAGGGAGTGAGCACTGCATGGGAAGCAGAAATCCACAGAACCGAGTAGAAAATAAATCCTTACAGCTGCTTCGCCGTGTTTCTGTACAATGCCGTCGTAAACCTGCTAGACGCCGAGAAGGGGATAAACTGTTAAGTTACACACTGGATAACTGTGCCGGAAGGCTGCAGAAGTCTGGCTGGCACCCGGCATCCCTGTGCCGGCGAGGAGAGTGGAAGAGAAGGAGGCCCGGAAGCCCGGGACAGCTGGGAGCAGGCTGCAGGTGGCGGTGTGTGACCGTGCGCACTGCCACATTCCTGGGTCAGTGCGCAGAGCGGGCGAGCCTGGGGCCTCGAGCATTCCCTCCCCCAATCCCGCAGAACCAAACCCTGCAGGGTCAGAGGTTGCCCCGTGCTTTCTGCCCCCTGGACGATGCTCATCTTTGTGACACCCACATTCCCAGGTGCTAGCCACCACCTCGGAAGGCGTACAGCATCCAAGAGCTCACGTTGGCACTGGGGTGGTGGAGAGAGGAGAGGTTCACGGCACTGACTCTCACGTCCGCGGCGTGTGCATGCTGTGCCCAGACCCACCCGTGTTCACACTCCAGGGGTTCAGAGGTAGGAGCTCGTCCAAAGGCTCATCGCACACGTGGTGGAGGCGGGCTGGCCCCCCACGAGCCTCCCTCCTCCCTCAGGGTCTCCCCAGCGCACACCTTCCTGGGGCGACTGCATGGAGGAAGTGCTTAGGGGGCAGGGCGCAGGCCAGGGGTGTTTCCTACAGCTTGGGGTCCTAAGCAACTTCCGTGTCTATGACTTAGACTTACAGTCGTTTTTACTATTGCAGCGCTAGAAACTCCATCATAAGGCACCGACTGGGTTTCTGAATGTCACCCCTGTCCCCGAGCACAGTCCCCGAGCGCCGGCGGCGAAGTGCTCACCCGGGTTCTGCTCGCCGCTGGGGTCGGAAGCATGTGGGCTTCCTTCCAGGCCGTCACATCGGTCGCTGATAGCACTGAGATGAACGGCCGCCCTGGCCTTTCCCTCCTCCCCACTGTCCTGTCCCCTCTGAACAATGCCAGTCCTCCGGAACTCCTTACACTTCCCCAAGGGGCGGCCACATATGGGCGAGGACTAATTTTTTTATGAGTCTCTGGTACAAAGGTGTGATTTCAGATCCTTCTGTCATGTGGCCCAGTGGCTTAAAGGTGCTTGCTTTTAACACGTGGTGGTTACGAATGGGTACAGCCTTGGACTCGCGGCTGTGGGTGCTTCCCCAGAACAGTGGGGTGCCGCGGAGCTGAGGCCAGGTTTAATAATTAAAGCTCCGTGTTCGTGTAGAACTGCCCGGAACGCTTGCGAAAAGGCACCAGTTTTTAAGGTTTAATGTTCAAGTCGTTGTTAGCTTGAATGAAGAGGGTCGTGTCCTATTGGCGCATTTATCCTTTCCTTATACGTGTATCGCTCACTGTTCCAGCGTTTGGGCAGCATTCCGTTAGACTACAGCAACTCAGCTGATACATACGCTTGACATTCCAAAACATGTGTAGTTAATTCTAAGTTCTAGTCACATAATTAGTTCTCTTATCACATTGACGTGTTTTATTAGGGTAATAATTTTTTTCAGTGTAATATCTGTTTTATGCCGCCAAGTAAATCAAACTGAACTTTACGTGAATGTGTACTTTTTAAAGTGGCATATCAAAAAATTGATGACATTTCTAAAGGAAATATGTGTTAAGAACCATCTCAAATTAAAACAGTTTATAATGTCAGCACACAAGGGTAATGACCCATTTTGTAAAATCTTCTTATAGAAACAACCTAATCCTTAATTTGTTTCTTTTAATTCCTCTGTTAAGGATTCCTAATTGTTGCCAGTTGAAAAAATATTTAGGTTGGAGGTAAAACAGTGACCAACCACTTGTGTCTAAAAATTCATTGACGTTCTTGTGCTCTGGAGTCCCTCCGAGCGGCCGGGAGGCCCCAGCACCTCTGCTTTTGTCCATCTGGCTGGACCCCTCCCAGCGAGCCCTGCTTCTCCCTAACGAGGACGTGGGGACTGCGTCACTGACCTATTCAAACTCAGTCGTGCGTCACCTGTTTTGCTGCTGCATTTCAATGCACTGTTTATCGGGCAGCACACGCTGGTCAGCATACAGTTTTCAGGTCCTTGTCCAGACGTGCTTCCCATGCTGTCCATTGGGACGTGACTGTCCCCTGGGTAGCCAGCCCAAGGACTTGGAAATTAGTTTATATTCCAAACTGTTCAGGTCTTGGAATTTCTGTTGAGCACAGGGTCTGCACTAGGCAGGACCATAGGACAGACAATGGCCGTGTCCTGTGCTGCCCCTGCTGCATGGGGCTTGCTTGCTTGCTTGCTTGTGACCTCAAAGTGGGACCTTGTGATGGAACCCTGTGGTCACACACGCCACCAGCCAGCTCTTTCCCTGGAACTGCGCAGCGTGTTGGTGACAGCGCCGTACTGTGGTGCCTGCCCTCTCAGACCAGTCTCGTGGCGCCCCTGGCCACCCCCAGCTCTGTCCTCCCAGTTCCTCCTTAGCTAACACCCCGCCTGTGCTCCTCCTCCTCACCGGCCTCCACGGCACAGCCTCACGGCCCTGGTCTTCTGGCCTCTCCGCCGCGCTCTGCCTCTGCCCTCACGGCGCTTAGAGCCAGAGTCGACTCTGGGTCAAGGTTGCCCGGACTCTTCGGGGGGCATTTACGGTGAGCACCACCAGGTGGATGGGCTGCCACCCTGTGGGTCTTTCTGTTGCAGAGGGCAGAGGGGTTGGCTTGTCCACCATCCCCCTCATTCTGCCCATTTGCTTGCCACGGGGCAGCTCCACCTGACTTTGGGATGGAACGTAACAAGTGGATCTGTTTAAACTGCAGAAAGGATAGGTTTAACTTGTAAAACCATGTCGAAGAAAATAGTGTGGTCACAGGTATACACACCTGTTACCGTGTTGTCCTGATGCTTTGTAACAGGGACATGACGGTCGCGTGTCCTGCGAATCGTGGCGGAGCGCCCATTACCTGCCGGGCGGGGCTCGTCACGCTTTGAGGACACGAGAGCAAACATAGCGGACCAAAGACTGTCCCAGGAAGTACCCGCCCTGGATTGCTAACACCGGAGTTGGCGTCTTAAACCTGGAGAGACTTACCTGACGGCAGCACAGAGCTCCAAGACAGAAGAGGTAGTGTGAGGGGCTCTCACCTCCTGGAACAGCCACCCAGGGGGCCCGTGAACGTTGCCTAGCTCTGTAACACCGCCTTACCTGTAGTTGAGTTCTTCGCCTGAGAGAGAGAAGTGTTCGTACAGCGAGTGAGCCTCGTCCCCTTCCCAGTCCGTGAGGCGGATTTTCAGCACGTAGCGTTTCTGATTGGTCAGTTGCGAAACGAACTCGTTGCCCAGCCAGTACTCGCCGGAAGGGTTTCCAAAGCCCTGCAACCCAAGTCGCAAGGGTCTGTTACCGTGTTTGTTTGCTGTCGTGTGTTTGACATCGGCCGTCCATCTGTTTACCGTGGCCTAACTGTCAGGGACTCGGCAGGAATCCCTTCCTGTACCATGTAACTCTGGGGTGTCCGTAGAAGAAAGTAGGTCTTTAAAAGGTCAGTTTTAACAAACTGAGCCGTTTTCGTACGGAGAAAATTGGTGTCAGAATGATTAGAACCACTTGGGAAGCCCCCACCAGAAACCACCGGAAAACCCATTTAAAATCAACCAGACAAAGAAAATGGACACGCAGGTAGGCCCTTATCACCCTGTAGTGGTGTTATCATTAGTTGTCGTTACTGCGAAAACAGCGAAGGTTCCAGGCGTGTGAGGCACTACAGGACAGCAAACGCCGAACCTGCCACCGAAAGTCAGCCTGCCCGCACGCGTGCCTCTGACGCAAAAGCGACGTGACCTGGACGGGACCCATTCTTTAACGGGGAGACTAATGAAACACCCATTAAAAGAACCCTTTGGTTAAAAAAAAAAATCACTGGTTGGTTTTGGTTTTGTGGGAAAGGTTCTGCAGACCTTGAAAGTCACTTTTCACACAGAAAATTATCTTCAGATGGTTTAACGAATAGTCATACCACTTTGTATTCTTTCCAAGCCCTCTGGAAATCAACACTGCCATCTCCACGTCGCTGAATAACTGTCCACCCGCCTCCAGCAGTCTCCATGTCACAGTAGGCCTGCCAACAAGAAGTGCACAGTTACTGCGAGGGCGGCATCGGGGACTTGGGTCCTCCCCGAGTGTGACAAGCGGATGCGTGCAGATGCCTATAACAAGACTTGTGCTCGGAGGGTTCTTTGGGGTGAATTCTTGTGGTCTTTCCAAGAACCAGATGATTTTAAATGAACGGAAAACTGTGAATTTAAAATGATGATGAAGGACAAACAGCAATATAACAATGTGTTGATGAAAATGTGACTTTTCTTGTCATCATCTATTTTAGGCTACAGACCCACCCCGGTAGCTGACCCACAGATCACGGTCCCTTAAGAGGCATCGTGAATGGGACATTTTGGCAGGTTGGCCCCAAACCTCTCACCGCCAACCTGGAGATGTCCGTTACTCATGCCCATGGCCCTGAAACCTTTATGACAGTTGCCACTTCCTATCAGCTGTGCAGGGAGTGGTGCAGAGGGGACACTCTTGCACTGTAGAGTTTCCAAGACCCCGTGTTAGTATGCTGGGGGGCTGTCGGTCCTCCTCCCTACCCTGCCGCCTGAGGGACCCGAGGCCCCGTGCTTCCAGTGTGACCTGAGTGTGGCCTGGCAGCTCTGCCCCACGCACCCCGGGGCACCTCTCTCCCCAGCTTTCTGCATTTCTGCTTTCAGGCTAGCTGGGCGGGTTTGAACTCTGTTCAGAACATAGAATTCTTTCTTGGGCTGAGAGCATGCGAGTTCAATTTCAACTCAGCTAGAGTTTTGTTATGAAAATGAAAAACCCCTAAAAAAATCAGATTACATAGTTTTAAATAATGAGATTATAGCAGAACGAAAACGTCTTCCAGCAAGTTCAGATGAATTTCCCTACAGCATACAAGGTGGTACCTGTTAATGTCCACAGCCAATTAGGAACATTCTCCCTTTTTAGCCGTGGTCGTTGCAGGAATAATGGAGAACATTCTGGCAGAGCTCGTGTAAAGGTGCGCCACTCTGCATCTGCAAGTTAGAACCCTAGTGCACACCTGGCCCTCCTCCCCACTGCGGGAGGCTTGCCCGCTGTCTGGCACCTTCAGGATGGAAAGCTGTCGGAGCCCACCCTGTTCCCTGGGGGTTTCTCCCCACCTCTTCCGGAAGTGGCCTGCATTGCTTTTCCCCAGTAATCCTTGTGTTTGCAAATATGTTTCTCTAAAGAAAATTACATTTACAAAGGACAAAATGCTTTCCCCATTTTAAACTAATCACGTATAAAATTGATCTGCTTAAGGTGACCCCTTGCCACCCTGCAGTGATATTATCATCATTAATTAGTGGATGGTCATGTGCCACTCTGCCCCGGGCACTGCGCCAGGGACATTGTCATCACAGCTCGGCAGTGACCCTGTAATTGTGCATTTTTGAAAGGAGAACAGAGCAACCTTAGGTTCATCTGATGGGCCGCTCGGCTGTTAAGTGGGACATGGGTTTGGGTTAAGCTCTGTTTAATCCCTGATTCCCTGATGTTTTCCTGCCACACTCTGTTGCCAGAAACACAGAAACCCGACCCCTCTGTTAACAGGCCAGCAGTCCCTCACACGGCTCCAAGTTGACATCGGTTCATGGCTAATACCCTGCTCCGTACTGCTCACGTCCATCAATGCGTCTTTTACAAAATCCACCCCACAAACCAGCTGAGTAAGCTACACGGTGTGAGAAGGGTTTTACCGAAGAGTCAACTCCCCTGACTCTAAGGGGCATTCTGGTGGGTGGGAAGGACGGGTATGGCTCTCGGGGACCTTCCCTTGTTCCAAGAACTTGGGATTCTCTGATGTCAGAATCACCGCTATGAAGTTCCTGTATTTACATGAGAGTTCATCTCACCGTGGAAATCAGTCAAGACTTTGGAATGGCTGAGGGTCAGGGCTAGCGTGTGAATGGTTGGAGCTATTCTGTTCTCGAACTCCATTAGGGACAATGATAAGATGATTAGAACATGTTCTTAATAGCACTTTGTCCGGATTTAAAAAAAAGAAAGATAGACTAGAGAGCTTATGAAAACCCAAGTATTATGGTTCATTGGGTTGTGAAACTTAAATAAAAGAGTTCAAATAGAGTTAGCCACATAGCCAGAAGGTGCTGGGTGAAAATCATGAAATACATAGTATCAGGATTGGAAAAGCAGACACCCTCAGAAGATGCCCAAGACCTCTCACTGCCCCAATCCCACAAGCCCCGAGGGCAGTTAGGACTGGTGGTCAGTGCACCATCGCACGGGTCAGGGGCCTCATGTCTGGCTTGAAAAGCTTGATGCATCTCAGCAAATGATGCTTGATTTAGCGGTTTTGCTTCAGCGCTGAGGTCATGGTGAATGACCAATTAAACGCAAAGATAAACCTCAGGAGACAGGTATGCCTGAAATAAGGGAAGGGAACTATTACGTGTCTCACTAGCTGTGCGTCCTGTAACGCGAGTGCGTCCCATAAATGGCGTCTTGCAAGTGTCCTCCTTGTACAAAAACCTAGTGTTTTTTCAAAAGTACAGTTGATAGATGTAGGCCCTTTTGGAAAAAGTTTCCCAAAGATGTACTGAACATTCTTTCCTTGAATTAGATGAAACAGGACAAAATGGGGTACCCTGCCATGCAGAGGAGCTGTCTCCCAATCTTGGGGACAGTCACAGTAATAACTCCTGCTTACTGAATGGGTGGTGGGTACCAAGTCCTGTTCTGGGTAACCCCCGCCAATTGTCATCCCGAATCTGCTCTTTAAGATTAGGGGTGTTATAGCACCCCATGTTACAGATGCAGAAGCCGAGGACACAGGGAAAGAAAGGACTTGCCCAGAGGCACTAACTGGCAAGGCCAGAATCTAAACCCAAGCCGATGCCATGCCCTCTGCCTGGATCGGACTGCGGATTATGGAGTCTGAGGTCTGGAAGGGCGTCTAGAGGTGACTGAAATTGGACCATTTATTTAGAGATGAGAAAGCTGAGGTTTGAGAGATGGTTGTTCCCCATTCTGGGCACGAGTTATTTTTACTGCAGATGTGTTAAAAGCCATATAGATCCTACAGTTTCAGTCGTGACCTGACACTCATATCCTCCCAGAGTCCTGCATGTTTTCGTCTTTCTGCCAAACGTTTTACAGATGCTCCTATCTCGGTAACGTGCCCTGTCCACATTCCGGGCCCTGAGATGGACGCGGAGCCCCGACCTCCAGGGAAGCGCCGCCTCCAGCAAGCACCGCCTACCCTGGGGAAAGCACCGCCCCCCGGGGCAAAAAGCACCACCCCTGGGCAAAAGCACCGCCCACCCTGGGGAAAGCACCGCCTACCCCTGGGGAAAGCACCGCCTACCCCTGGGGAAAGCACCGCCCACCCTGGGGAAAGCACCGCCCCCGGGGCAAAAAGCACCGCCCCTGGGCAAAGCACCGCCTACCCTGGGGCAAAAGCACTGCCCACCCTGGGGAAAGCACCGCCCCAGCAAGCACCGCCTACCCCTGGGGAAAGCACCGCCCCCGGCAGGCACCGCCTGGAGCGGGCGCACTGGTGGATGTTGCTGTGCTTGGAGTGCATCGGGGCGGATGCGGGCGTGCTGTGCGCTACAGATGCGCTGCTTCTAGGCACCGGGACTCGGACCCTTACCTTGACCTCCTCCGTGGAGTTAGGGAACGTGAGCGTGTAGACGCCGCTGGTGGTTAGGCCCGCCTTGAATGCTTCCGCGCAGTCTCTGAAGATGATCTGTTCTTCCTTAGCCGCCAAGGAGCTCTTAGCTGCTTTTAAAGAACAGGGAAGCGTTCGGATGTCGTAGGTGAGAAGAGGAAGGTGACCGCCTCGAGGCGCACTCACTGGTACGGTTCGTTACGTTGTTTTATAGGTGTTCTTTATAGTGTAAGTAAAAAGGATGTGCCAGCTTTTTGTCTTTCCCCCCAAAATTTACCCTTTCAGCCTGTTTTGTATTAATTCTCTAAGATTGTTACCAGTAACCCACACTTTTTCTTTTACTAAATCGTCAACTACATGCAGTGCAAGTACTTCACAATCTGTGAAAGCCGACCCGAAGAGGGAGTGTGGCCCTCACTTACGGCCGGACGCGGACATCATGGTCAGCAGGCTGTGCACCGTCTCCATCAGGTCGTGCTGCTGTTTCTGGAGGGCGGAATTGTTCACGGTGGCTGTCACCAGCTGTCTCTCTAGCTCCTCGATGATGGAGTTCTGCTTGGACACCAGCACCTGCAACTGATCTTTCTCCTCCTTTATGGACTGAAGCTGGACGACGTGCTTGTCTTCCATGTCCAGGACTTTCTTTTCTAGCAAACTTGTAAAGGGAGATGGTTGTTGGTCAGTGGAGGGTGTTCTGTGTAGGTGAAGGCCAAGCGCTTTGCACACATCTAATCTGTCTCATGATCCTTACACAGCCCTTTGTTTACTTGTTTATTTTTTAATTTCTACTTCTCCAAGGCACTCTGTTAAGACGTGGGAGGAGTTAGACAGTAACGAGATGTTGCCACACCGAGGAAGCGCTCAGACCTGCTGAGATCAGGGAGGGAGCTGTGACATAGCCGTGAGACACTCCTAGACGTAAGGGGGAAACGCCCTGGTGAGAACATAAGGCCTGTAAGTAGAAGTTGTCACACGGAGGGCATTTGAAGATTGAGTCCCACTACAGAGGACTATGGGTACTGAGAAGGCGCCCTTGGCGTTGGGAGCACGTGGGGCAGGTGGGAAGAGCCCCAGGCCGGACACCCCAGCTCCTCGCCTCCCTGCCTGTGTTACCTGGGCAGGCTGCCTGCGCTCTGGACCTCAGGTGCATGTTATCTAGGTGAATGTCTACCTGTATGAATAAATCCCCGTCTAAAATGAGGGCGTTAGATTAGATTGTCTCTACAGCCCCTTCTAGTTCAAATAATCTCAGTCTGTTGGGCCTTTTGGGGGGCAGGAACATTTTCTGAGTCTTTAACCCTGTGAACAACATTACTTACCTAAGGAACTGACAACTCATTCAAGGTCTTAGTTTTGAACCTTAACAGTCAGCGTTAATAGCTATTATTAGAAATCAGTTGCCGCTTTTAAACGTATTGCTGCCCAGTGGTCATTGTAAATCAGTACAGGACATAAGTATAAATAATCAGTTACTGTAATGCAGTCATTCGCACTCGATTTTGGTCAGTTTTACCACAGCCATTTTCAACGACCTCGTCTTAATACTTTTCTCCATATACACTAACTTAGTGGGGTTTTTTGCCTTGTATGTCACTTTCATTAATTTAAAAAGCAAAGTGACTTACCATAAGCAGACGGTAAGCTAAAAATAAAGCTGTAAAGCTTTCCTGTTTGCTCCCTAAAGTCCCATCTGCATTCGGGCAGGAGGCTTTGGAAACCTTCCTACAAGCTTGACCTCAGCGCATAACACACGGGGCACTTGTACACCCTGAATCTGTACGGCCTTGAGAATGGTGTTGCTGAAATGTGTTCGCCAGCAGCCCTTTGGGGGTCATTAAATTCTTCGCAAGTCAAAAGTTAATACTCAATTTTCTACTGTTTGGGGGTCCTGCACCCCTAACCCCGGAGCTGGTCAAGGGTCAAATGTAAATGGGATAAAAGACATGCAAACAGAGTGTAAATTCCTAGCAAGAACTTTGCACATTGCAGCAATTACTGGTCAGTAGTGAGAGGGTAGGGGAAAGGAAGTGGGGAGCGCGTGCATGGCGTGACGTTGTGTTCATCAGCATCACACTCTGTTTTCTGAGTCAAGGTGATCCATTTGATTGTCACCGGAAAAGTTGGACTTGGGTACAGCATAACTTTATGCTAGTGTAATTCATGTCACTTAAGCATGGGGAAACAATCCCCGCATTGGCAGAAACCCACGTCTGAATCATGAGGTTTTGTTGCCTCTCTTCAGAAGGAGACAGTGACAGTGTCCGGAAAAGACCCAGCCGTTGTCCGTGTAACGAGAACGGTCACGTAGCCGGATACTTTCCGGACAGCCCTCATATACACGTCTTGGTCAGAAATGAGAAATAGCATGCCGGGTATGTGAACGTAATTATCTGTTTATGCCCTCGACTGGAATAAACCTATGGAAACGGCTCCTATCCATCACCCATAAGTTTTGTTTTTTGTGTTGGTTTTCTTGGGAATTTTCTATATTTTTATTTAACTGCTACCGTGATATTTAGTACTAATTTTTGGTTTTGCTTTGTCGTATGCTTTAGGAGTAGACGTTAGGAAACACGCATTGGTTTACGTAAAGTCTTAAGGGTAGGTTTCCAGCTGTGGGTAGGTGGGCACTGGAGAATGCCACATTCCAGAGGCAAGTGCCCAGGCCGGTGTAACTTGTCCTCCATGACAACGGTGGCCTTTTGTCTTAGATTAGCTTGCCTAATGGGGCAGAGTTGGGTGAACACCGTAAGCGAATCTTTAAGGAGCCAGAGGGCAAACACCAAAACCAAGGGCTGAATTAGCAGGGACGTGCTGTTTCAGCCTTCGGCTCTGAACCCTGTCACCCCCCTTCCCCTCAGAGTTTCTCATCCTTGTACCTTATGAAATGCGGCACTTTGGAAGCCGTGCTCACAATTAACGGTCACCTGGAGTACGCTTTCCTATCCAAAAAGTGTGCTACCCCGGGTTATCATTTTGTTCGTACGGTTCTTACCTGTTCTTATCTTGCAGTTTGTTTATTTCACTGGTCTGATCCAAAATCTGTTTTTCCAACTTGTTTGTAGAAAGGGAATGTTCCAGAAGCTGAAGTTCAAGTCTTGTTGTCTGATTTAATACCTGATTGTAACAAAATAAAATGCTCTTTATCCTTTTTAAAAATTAGGTATAAGTGGTCCTTTGATTAAGTTATCTAAACTATAGGAAAGCATGCCTAAAGCATTATGTGTATACTTAAGTATCTTAACTTGGCATATTTTTCATGATCAGAAAAGTCTCAATTTCCTGGATCCTATCAGAGTGTGTTTCAATGGTGTTTTTCACCGTGTCTTTATTTTGGAAAGTTTAATATTAGTAGTTCTGGACAATGGTGTTTGTGTCAAGTAACATAATGTCCTTTCTGCCATGTTTTGTCCTGTCCGTTCATGCGGTGAGACAAGTGGGAGTATTCAGTGGTCACATTTAACGTAACAGAAACTGTTGATAAATGAAGAAAGGTCCTGCCTCTGCTCAAAACGAAATGCTGCTCTCGTATTTGTTTGTCAGCAGACGCCGAGGTCAGGAGCCTCGTGCTTCTGTTTCACAAAGACAGCTCTTCCTGTTATGGTTGTCGTTGCCACTCCTCTCTCCCACTGTGAAAATTGCACTGGGCAGTGAGGACACAGTGCCCTGTGGACATGAGGTGGGGCGCAGTGTTGCCCTGAGGGCCTCCCTGACCTGCGCCGTAGGCAGGGCCACTGTCCCCGCTGTGTTCCAGAGACTTTGAGGACGAATTCTTTGGTGTTTGGCTGCCTGTTAGCGGGAAGAACGCATCACTGACGTCCTCTGTGCCGTGGTTGTTCAGGACGTGCTGTCACGTGTGAATGAGGCAGAATCGCTGCCCGGGAATGAGGGTCCCTGACAGACGCTCTGCCTGCTCGGGGTCCGTGCCATTGACCAGAGGCCGGCCCCACTGAGCAGGTCCAGGGACAGCGCAGTCCTTACCCACAGCTGGGTGAGGGCGCACCACGCATGCTCCTCTGCACGAATGAAGGCGGTGGCCACCATGCTGGCTGGATTCTAATAGTGACACGTGCGGTGCAGGTTTGGCTGCATCTCGGGGCCCAGACATTCTATGTTGCTTATTGCCAAAGGGCACTGGGAACTCGGGTCTTTTATTTGATTCCTGAGGGCTCTGGTGGGAGTGCAGTGGGGGCGAGGGGATGGCTGACAGAGCCTGACCAAGCCAGCACGCCGTAGCACCTCCCATCACTTCTCCGAAGGCCTCCGGCGGTAGGTAGGTGACGGTCCCAAGCTGTTGAGGTCAGGTGTGTGTACGTTGTCTCAGAGATCTCAGACCTCCAACCACGGCCCAGTTTCCTAGTCTCCCTAGAAGAGTCTTGCTTCTAAGCAGAAATTTTCACGCTTGGACTTAAACCTATTAGACACGATGCTGTAAGCACGCTGCGTACCATTCGGCCCCTGGCGCCCTTGCTTAGGTTCGGCCATTTTAATATGTTGACTTGGACATTCCAGGATGTTTTCTTTCCAGCCATCTTCATGTTTTCGTGTTATCAGAGATCATGAGATACCTCGTTTCACCATAGATTTTTTTAATCATGTGACCCCACAAGAAAGCTCATTAAATGCTAGTAAGTCTGACTTAACGCAGGCTGTAGCAAAAGTTTACATCGTTGCTCTGCCTCTTATACTTTGTATTACTGTTACCTGAAAATAGAAGAGCTGTTGTGCTTCTGGGGCATTCTGGGATGAGCCTGATGGCCCTCCAGTTTTGCTGTGAACGGTGGGTAACATGACAGAAGCCTCACTAATTTATTTTTTGTCATAATGGACAATGGATATATTGTCACATTTACTCTAAATTTCCTTATATCCTTTTCCGCTTTTATGACGTCTTGGGATCACAGTTTTTGGTACCTTGTGATCCATTGTGTAAAAATGTTTATATTTTTCCTAAACTGATCTATATTGTAGAAAGATGTGGTAAGCAAAGAACCCCTGATCCTGTCCTCAGAGGAAGGACTTTTTCTCCCACCTTCCTGCTGTATCCTTGGCCTCGTCCGACAGTCCTCGGGGAGACGGTGAGAGATGCCCCATCTACACGTGGTCTTACCACGGTTGGAAGATCTTTGGTTTCTCGCACCTTCTGAACTCCTCCAAAGGTCCTCTTCCCACCTGGACACTCTCGTGTCTCCTAAACTCCTCCAAAGGTCCTCTTCCCACCTGAACGACTCCTACTGGGTCACATGTTGTGGGTCGTGTAGCATGACTCCACGTGCATTTCGAGTTCGTGTTTCGCTGCTTCCGTGTTCTGCAGTTGTTCTTTTAATGTTTTCATATTTCATAATTTTTCCTACCCCTGTTAACCAGTAGCTCATAGAGTCGTAAAGCTAAAAGGAAGCTTAGCAGTCAGCCCTCTGGCCCAGCGCTTAAGTTCCGAACCACTGAGGCCCAGAGCACTGAATGCTGGGCTCAGGGTCAGTTCACCCAGTTATGGGCGGGACTGGCTAATAGTGAAGCGTTTTCTGTGCTACAGCTGCTGCTGCTTCCTGTCCTGTTTGCTTCCTTCTCTGTGCCTCACGTCGTATAAGCTCATGCCACAAAGTGTGTTCGACAGTTCTTTGAGATTTAGGCCTTATCTCAGGAGTTGGCGTTAAGAACAAAGTTTGCAGCCCTCTGTGTCGGTCCTTCTCATTTCCCAACATGTCACAGAGTTAAGGACTTTGCAAATGAAAAGCATGTCCAGGGTCCAGAAAGTACGAGTGGGACGAGGAGGTTCTACCATGCAGTCGTCAAGTCTGAATAATAGGAAAAGGCCGTGAATGTCCTGAGCGGACTGAGTGTAACGGTGTTAAATTCCTGTCTAGCGACAAGTTCTTAAATCCACGCCCGTCCGTCCTTGTGTCTGCTGTCCTGGCCTTCATTTACCTTTCCGCTTCGCCATGGAGGAACCGGGTGGCCAGCCGCGTGCTGGCGCTGACCTGGTGGGACCGGAGCGCGTCCGCTGCCTGCTACTCACCTGGGCCTCCACGTCGGTCAGCTTCCGGGTTTGCTCCGCCGTCTGGTTGAGCAGGTTCGTCCCTATCTCGATCATGACGGCGGTCTGGTTCTGCACCGCGTTCTGCTGCATCTCCACCATCTCCTTCTTCATGTTGTCCTGGATGTAGTTCTCCAGCTGGCAGAGAACACGGGTCGGAGGAAGACAGGCGTTAGTCGAAGGATCAGCGCCCTCTCCCTCAGTAGCTTCCCTGCCTTTAAGAACAATCTGTTGGAGGACCAGGGCCTGGCTCTCCTTCTGAAATGGTTTTGTTTTGTTTTGTTTTCTTTGATCACTAGCAGTAAAACACAGAGTGATGTTATTTAACTCAGAATCTGGCAGCTTAGCACCATCGTGCGTGGGAGACGCATGGGGAGTGCACAGTGTGGCCGGCCGGTGGGCGCGGGAGCGAGGCCCCAGCTCAGAGGTGGGTAGAGCCAGGCAGGGCCGTGGGGACAGGGCTGCAGGGCCTGGGCCACGGAGACAGGGCTGTGGGGACTGAGCCACGGAGACAGGGCCGCGGAGACAGGGCCGCGGAGACTGGGCCACAGAGACAGGGCCGCGGGGACTGGGCCGCGGTGTGTCCGTCCTGCACGCTGCAGCTCTGGCTGTGCTACAACTCCAGAGACGAGAGCTGGGTTCTAGGAAGCAGTGCTGTTCCTGCCACGTCTGAAGCAGGCTCTAGAAGGCTGCTCATGAGGACAGGCAGCCCCCTAGGTTTACCCTGCAGCGGACAGAGCCAGCCCCCCTCGCCGCTCCCCCTGACTGAGCTCCCCACACGTTGGACCTGCGACCTTCTTCCTAGCACTTGTGCCTCATTCACCAAGTCGTCCTCTCACGTATCCAAGTGTTAACGGTGCACCTCACGACTGCTTCCTAGTGACAGTGCACGACGGCATGCCACCCCATGTGTAACGTGAGTGTGAACACAAGAGGGCGAAGCAGTCACATCACTGCCGTAGGGGTAGGTGCCCCCCACCCCGGCCGTACAAGGACATGGTTAGTGGTGAGGGAGGACAGCTGGGTGTGTGGGCTTCGGGCCCGGCACGCCTGCTCCCTACTTTACGGCCTTTGACTCCAGGTGAGTTGCTTAACATTGGGGGCCCCAGTGGCCTCGTGTAAAATAGGGTTTCTGGTTGGTCAGGAGAGTGTTTCGAGAATGGATAAAGCTGTGTTTTTCACATCGTTGTACGTGCATCACATGGGTACTTAAAATTCAGTGCCCTGTCCTTTGTTTTTTGTGCTCATGCAGGGACAGCAGCCAATCCCATTAGTTGGTCCAAACGATAAGCTCATGAGGACAGAAACCCTGTTTTCATTTCTTATTCACAGTTATAACTCCGAAAATATTTTTTTTATTAAATTGAACAATTAAAGTTGATTGGAAACAGCTAATGGTGGCGTTCTCTAACACTGTAGATGAGCCATTCGTAGAGCCAATGAGCAAACATTATTCCTCCACTAAGACGTCACCTGCTGAGTAATTCTGTCCTTCTGCCCGGAAGGGCGAGAGCAGGGCGTGGGAAGGGTGCCCTTTCTCCCTTAGAGTTCAAGGGCTTCCTCGTTGGTGCGATTTAGAAATGGTGTCTCGGGTGGGGTCACAAGGTCTTACGGTCGTGTGAGAACTGCGGGCTCCATGCTCACTGGCACCCACCCTGTCCCTTCCCCGGCACACTTCCCGTCTCCCTCCACGCGAGTGACCTTGACCGTTAAGGGTCACTCCCAGCTCTCCCTCCGTTATTAGGCAGATCAAAGACCGTGAAACCTGACCGTTAGGAGAGCTCTGACCGTTTGTAAATTCTTGGAACTTCTCAATAAGAATCAAAATAGACCAATATAAAAAAAAAAAAAATCAAGTACTATTACTTGGCAGTCCCAACACACATCTCTAATATAAGCTTCACAAAAAAATCTGAAGAGTGACACCCTTATTAACCCTTTACTGAGTAGCTATTAACAGTACGAACTAGCTCAGTGTCTTTAGTGTCCGTGTTCTTTCTTAATTCATTCTTTCCTCCTTTCCTTTTAAAAATCATCACTTTTATGGTTTAAATAGACAACTGTAATTTCTCCTCCCTCCCCCCAAACTCTCTCATTCTCACTGTCTCTCATCGCCATGGAAATAATGGGATGTTTGGGGTTCAAGTTAAAGCCACATAAGTCATCCAGAGAGGTTATCTTAGTTACTCCTAACACCCAGCAAAAATAATATTTAGAAAAGACTTATTTTGGGAAGTTTGGAACTATTAAAGATATAATCAAGCTGGAGTTTGGGTTAAGTCTGTACTCTGAAGTAATAATTCACAAACTAGTATAAATAAGTCTTAATCTTACAGATTTCAGTACTTAGGAATTGAATTATACTGTCTTTTGTCAACACTAAATTCTGTAACTAGAGTGGACAATGAATTTTCAGTTGTCCTCCATCCCCATTTCTAGAACGACTGGGTCATCTGTGCTTACATGAGAGGGTTGCATCCAGGATCTCGTAAGAGCCCCTCTCGACACGAAGCCTCTGTGACCCACACGGACAGACGGACAGATGTACCTTGAAATGTTCCTGGCTCTGGGCCTGGAGCAATCGGTTCTTTTCTTTCTAGCGTATTGCCCCGGAATGTCTTTCTGTTTAGTATCTCTTGTTTTTGTTGTCTGCGCCTGAAACCCAGAAATACAGAATGCTGCCCCATGGAATTCCATTCTAGTGTGAGGACGTCTGAATACAGGAAGAAGAGGAGGCAGCTGAGATCTCCCGCCCTCGGGCAGCGTCCTGCTGGCCTCTCCTTCAGCACATGTTTCCCATCCTCGCCATGCACTTAGCGGCTCTTATCAAAACAGGTCCCAGATACTTGAACCTCCCGTGGGAGGAGGCGGGGTTCTTCCCATTTCACTCGGGGGCTTCGCATGCTCGCGTTCTGCAGGAATGTTGGACCTTGCCTCCGGGTCTGACGGTGACGAGGCCGCGGTGCTGATTTGTGGGTCCAAGGACCTCTGAAAAGGTCCCCGTGGCAAATTTGAAAGGGCTGTGTGGACATTCGTGTTGTCCTCTTCTAATCAGTGGTCTCAGCACACTTCCACGTGTGGGTCCTTGAGCCGTTTCTCTTTCCTTCGAGTTAAATAAATCATCCCAACGTAGTTATCGTTTCCAGGCTCCTGCTGTCACTGTAGTTGCACAGGTTGTCGCTCAGTGTCATTTTGATTGGCTGAAAGGAGTTACACCTTAAACACAAGCCTTTAAAAGTTGGCAACACATTGAAGCTTAAGCAACCAGAATGAGATGTTTTAACACCACGTAGACATGTACTTTTTTTTATGTAAAATACACCCTCACGTTCTCGTCACCCCCCAACATTGAGGCTGATCCAACTTTGCCAGGAACGTCCCTGGGTTTGCAAGGCAGGCGCGGCAGATGGATGACACCGCGAAGCGGGTCCCTCGCTGTCTTCCTTCCCACCCAGGTTCTCACCATCATTTTCTCTAGCAAAGGGGAAGTCACCGTGACACTGGGGAAAGGAAAGCGTAGGAAGCGTGCGCATTTAACATTGTTACGTTTTCGCTTCTGTGAGGGAGTGTGCAGACCCCAGAGGCTGTGTGCAGTCTTTGACCTGCCCTAGTGGGGCTGCCTCTCCCTGTATTGTGCGGGTGTGCTAAGCTCCTCGGTCCATTTCTGGAGGCAGGACGGTGTGGTCATCTTTGCAGCAGGTTCCTCTGTTTCCCAGTGTGAGATACACGAAGACTTGTCACAGTTGCTCTACCAGGTGGATAGGAAAGGACAAGGCCAAAAGAATGTAAATGACTTTTGTCCGAAGGTGCTTGGAAGAAGACACACTAGCTCTTTGTAAGGCAGGCAGGAAGCTTGTGTTTCTTTAAAAGAAAGGGCAGGAGGGGGGCTTGGGAAAGCTGAGAAAGCTCTGAATCGGCGGGGTGTCCTGCCGAGAGGGAGCCTTCAGTTCAGACCCCCAGTGAGTCCTGCTGCTTCATGTCCTCTTTCTGCCCGCAAACCACAAGGTGAAGAGGGCTCGGGTAGTACCGGAAGAGGAAAACGCTAGAAATCCAGTGTTTCGCCATGTTAGTGGGCACTTCTGTGCCCGAATTCGTGAGGGAAAAATAAGGGTGCACATTGTACATGGCAAGTACTAATTCCATATCCATATAAATGGTTTTAATGCTTTTATTTATGCTTATGAATTAAAAGTGTAACTTCAGAAATCAGTAACGTCATTTGTATGCAAAATAATAGCCTGCGATACGATCATTTTAGTATTAAAAAAAAATTTTTATATATAAAATTTCATGTACCAAAATGTTAAAAAAAAAACAAATGCTAAAATTCCTTTATAAGACAAAAAAGAAACAAGTACCTAAATATAAACAAATAAAAATTTGGATAAAAAATTACTATGAAAGATTTTTTTCCCTCTGAAAGTTTAGGCCAAAAACATGGGTGCACGTTACACGCAGGCGCGCATTACACAGAGCACAATCGTGTCCATGGACTAACTTGCATGAAAACCTGGGAGGACGCAGTCCCTCTCCTTTGTGTGACTACCACTGACCCCACCCCCAGCAAAGCGTGTCCTGAGGGCACTTTCTCTGTTGGGCTGACAGCTCTCTGCTGAACTGTGCGTCCTCTCAACCTGGCCCCATGCCGTCCACGTTACCGCGGATTTGATGAGTGGACACAGCGCATGTGCCTGCTTTCACTCCACCAGATTCGACATTTCTGGGAGCGCGGGGCGGCGCCTTGCGTGGGGGGCTGTGAGCCTGCCTGAGCGTCGTGCGCTGGTCCATGGACTAAAGCCGCCCAGACCCCCAACGGCGGTCACTGCGGAAACGAGGCCGGGAAACATTTCGGCAAGTGTGCGCGTTTCATCTGGATTTTCACGTTCCTCAAGCTGTGGCTGCAGCTCCTGTAATCGGGTGACTTTATCACAGCCACAGGTCACGCTCTTCTGACCCATTCGGGCAGGAAAGTTTGCCTTTTCTGCTAGATCTGATGAACTCTCCCGTGACCTCTGCTTTGGTCGTCATGGTCACAAGTGTTGAAAGCTACGAACGAATTTTCACGTTTCTGTATTTATGTACGTAATTCAGTGGCCAGTGTGCACGTACGTTAAAGAATGTGTACCCGCCCGTGGTTCACAGAAGCGAAATGATGTAAAAGTGCTCATTCCTTTTTTACCTCGCAAAGACAAGGGGTTTCTTTAATTCCGCAGTGCTTTGCGTGTTCATTTTCTACCGTGCGTTTTGGGCACGTTAACAGTTTCTTTTAAACCTGATCCATGGTAGAATGTTTTTCTAATCAGAAACGACGCAGCCAAAGCAAAACAGTATTCAGTGCCCGAATTACGTGGCAGGAGTGAGACCGACCAGTGTGACCTTGTTTTGTTTTGTTTTGTTTTGTTACTAAGTACAAGTCTTGCCTTCTTCTCTTGATCGGAATTTTGTTAAGACGTGTGCTGTGGGGAGTTCCCTGATGGTGTGGTGGCTTAAGGCTTCGGCGTTGACGCTGTCAGCGCTGCGGCCTGGGTTCGATTCCCAGTCAGGGAGCTACCCACATACCATTAAAAGCAACAAAAAAAGAAAAAAAAAAAAAAAAGATGTGTGCTGTGTGTATGGTGTTCAGTGTCCGCTGATGGTCCCGCTTGCGGAGGCACAAGAGAAGCACTGGGCGTGTCCCACTTCTGTGTGGGGCTCATGCGCCGTGTGAGGGGCTCAGGGTGACTCCATGACAGGAGGCCTGACGGGGAGGTGCAGACAGTGACTGTGACAGTGGAGTACCTCTAATTATGCCTCCCAGGCCTCCTGACCCAAAATAAGAGTTTCTTGCTACAAAATACATGTTGTATCAAATTCCACTTTGCAAAATGCCAGTTCTGGGGATGGTGATGTTTCTGACTCATGTTTAGAGGGAGCTTATTTTGATCCTTTGTTTTAGGGTGTGTCATTCATATGAGGGCTGTCTGGGGATAAACAAATCCAGCCGTTGCCCACGTAACAAGAACGCTACATGGTGGAATACTTTCTGGACAGCCCTCGTGTGTCGTGGGGTGTCACTTTATCCGGGGTGGTTGAGGAAGAATGATATGAACATTTGGCCATAAAGTAAAGCGTCATTGCTCCACATGGAGTTTAAACACATTATCTTATTCCTGTCACTTTAGTTACTAAGTAATTTTCACAGTAAAAGTTCACCCTAAGAAGGAATTCATTTAAATAAAGACACAGATATGGAATGTAGAGTAACACGCCTTCCCCCCGCCATAAAAGAGCCTTTCTTACCCACCAACTTGCTGTATTTAAAACCTGTCGAACTTTCCAGTTGTGAGGACTTGAAGTACGTTTCGTGCCCAGTTGTATACCCTGCTACCTTGCACCTGCTCAGTACTGTCCTCGGCCGAGCACTCTTCACACGTGCTTTCACCATTGCTATTTTCACTTGTAATGTCGCACGCGTTTGATGTGTTAATGACTGCCCCTTCACGTCAGGCACCGCTGTTAAAATGGAATGCTGCCACAGGCATCCTGTGGGGCGACACGAAAGCGCGCTCACGGCCGTGGGGTCCCGTTCCCATCAGGTGCAGGAACGGAGCCGGCCTGCTGATGGCGACCGGAGGCAGGAGGGTGGTTTCTGGACGGTGGGGGGGGGGGGGGGGGGGGGGGGGGGGGGGGGGGGGGGGGGGGGGGGGGGGGGGCTGTTGAGGTGGGAGGCAGAGCCTCAGAGGGCGCTGGAGCTGGGTTACACCTCCACCTCCAGCTACACGAGTAAACGCGTGCTTTCAAAGCGCGCGAGGCTGTCCACTCAGGCGAGTGCCCTTCCTGCATTTCCTGTCTTTTAAACCTCAAGAAAGAGATTTTCTAAAAGAGAGCGTTAGGAGAAATGGAATGCCTGACAACTCTGGCTGAGCCCCACGGCCCTAGTTAGGCTGCACGGTCTTCTTTGCCTCCCTCTGCAGGTCCCATGTGGTTGTCCCGAAAGGCTGTCGGCGGAAATGAACTTGGGAAAGTGGCTTTAAGGTGACTGTCCGCAGACAGCTGTAGGTGAGACCATTTCAGCTCCCCAAAGAGGGTTAAAAAATACTCCGTTAGATAAATTGGTAATTTAATATTCTGAAACTCAGTTCTTTCCGGATCATGCATGAAAGACATTCGCTCTTGGAAGGCCAGGAAGGAATGCGTGCAGTTCCCATTGGTCTAAAAATAAGCAATAAGTAAATAAATGTCTGAGTCACGGGGTGCGTTTTGTTGGAGTTCTGTGGCTTCGAGAGCAGGGAGAAAATGATTTATTCTCTTAATAATCATGCTACCCACAGCCCACTGGCATGAATACAGAATTACTCTGCGAAAAGTGAAATAAATGAATCAGCCTTTTGCATTTAATCATATTTTGCGTAACTCCAACTCAAGTATTTCCTACTTTTGAGCAGCGTTATAAAAACCTGAACAAAGTGGCTTTATTTGTGTTCAGTTAAGGTGGGAAAGAAATGACGTTTGTGATTTTCGAAGCTGTCATGGAATCATGGTCACCCAGCACAGGTCTGGGTGCTCAGACCCACCAGGGGGGTACCCTTGGCTCGGCTGCATGCGGGCTGTCAGTCACCTTCTCTTCACCTTGGCTTTCCGGTAGCTGGGTCTGCAAGTGTCTACGTGTGACAGTTGAGTGGCGCAGGCGAGCACAGGTCCCGGACGGTGTGCCGCTCTCTCCCGCGGGAGACAGTTTGAGTGCTGGAGGAATACGCGCCCCCCAATCCCGAGCGCCTGCCAGCTGCCCCGGTGGCTCAGCAGGCGGGGTTGTGCTGCTGGGGGAAGCTGGGCTCCGGGGGCGCCGCCATCCGCAGCAAGTGCCGCAGCACAAGGCTCCCAGCAGATCTCAAAGCCCGAGAAGCTGCCCAGCGCCGACAGCCCGGTCCCGAGTCATCGGGGTCGCTGAGAAGAACGCGGAGTAGCCGTCTGTGTTTTTCCTTCAATTTGTGCGTCTCTGTGTTTGCAGCTGGTTACCACATTGTCAGGACACACACGCCTCAGTTGTCTGACCCCACCTGCTTAGCAGATGCCCCTGTTAGGTCCCCGTCGTGGTCTAGAGGTGCCCTGAGAAATAAATGCGGACAAACTCGGGGCCGTGGCACCTTGCGTTTAGGGGGGTGTCACCTCATCCCCCACTTCCTTCCCTCAGCCCAGATCTCGTCTGGTACTGCCATCGCTGTGATCTGAGTGCTGGAACACCAGTGAGTCAGAGAGCAGTGATGGGAGGTGACGTGAGGGTCTTCATGACCTCGTCCCCTTGACTATTTTCCTCACGGCCGGAAGCATTTAGAAGGCGGCCAGGCCCCTCGCCAGCTGCGCGTGCGGTGCCGTGTGTCCCTGCAGGTGTCCCTGCAGGCTGACCGTGTGCTCGGGCCTCGGGTGGTGGGGCGAACGCCCACGGGGGTGCCCGTCTTGCAAAAGCGGTCCGTCCCCGCGCGTTCGGAGCTCACAGCACGCCCCCCGCCCTCGCTCCTCGAAGCTGAGCTGGTGTCACAGCAAACGGAGAACCCGAATGCCCTGGAACACCGAAGCCATTTGGGCAGTAAATGTGCAGTGTGGTTCCCCAAATGCTTGTGGTAAAGTACAAGGCACTCGAGTGACTTTCCCATAGTTAGCTCCGGCTCTGGAGGTCTGCCCCGCTCCCTCACCCCTGGCCTCCATGCATGCCTGTTCCAGTGGAAGCTAGTGGAAAATTCCCGTCCCCTTCACTCCGCTGCCGTGAGTTATAAAAAGCACGTCATTCAGAACTGACTTTTTCTTCTGCAGGCTTGAATGTTTTACTCACAACTTGAAGGGAAAGAAATCATTTCAAGAGCTGTTTCTCTCCGTGGGGTGAGGAGCCGAGCGTCCCTTGGGGCCACTGGAGCTTGGCTGACTCATTCTGTTTCATCTTCAGGGGGTCATGTATTTATATCAGGTGCTTTTTGAGGGACAGCACATGACAGTGCAGCACACCAGCACCTCCTTTTTGAGAACCACAGTGACCCCCAGTCACACAAGTCCCTTAAGGGTCACCTCTTAAATGACTCAGTCGGCGGGAGCTCCCGTGCAGGTGGCACCGAGGGGTGTGAGGGCACACGCAGGAAGTGGGAAGGGGTGTGGGGGGCACACAGGAAGATGGCACCAGTGACCGAGGTTTGCCTCTTGCTGGGCTTTGTTTGTTTCAGTTAAAATGAGTCATCTTACCCCCCACTTTTTAACCAGAAGGCCCTGTGGTTACTGCTGTGATTTGGTTTTGACTCCTACAAGCCAGTTTAATTTTGTCGGTGGTAGCGAATTCTTGAACGCTTCCTCCGGTTGTAGAAATCTGGTTTCAAGTTAAAGTGGCGACCGTGCCGGCCTCAGTGCCGGGGCTGCGTGTCTTCGTTGACACCCTGCAGCGGCAGGACCCGCCTGGCGTTTTGGCTGCTCTCTGCGTTCGGGTTACGGTGGTGGTTCCGCCGGAGTCCGGGCCCTTCTGAGTGACTTCAGGAGCACTCGGGCTTCAGGAGGCCAGAGTCAGAGCAGAAGGGAAGGTCCCTGCCGTAACGCCTGCCCCGCGTCTCGGCCAGCGTCCTCCAGGTGGTTTGTGGAGACCTCTTCTGACTGTTCCCGAGCCCCTAAACCATTGGTCCCCTGGCTAAGCACGGAAGCCTTTGTGGGGACGTCCATGCTGGCATCGAAAAATTAACCGAAAACGGAGGTGGGGAAGTCAGAACTGGGATGCGCATCCTCGTCTCCGCCGTGGCCGAGCGCGGAGGAGGTCCTCTGGACTTTGCCCGGCCCCTTCGTTGGGCATCTCCGTGGTTCCCCTAACTGCTCAGGCCAGCCCCCATTGCAAGAGGAGCTGCTATGAGCCGTGGTACGGAAGGTCCACCCAGAGGATGTTCGTGGTGACGACCGGAAGTCACAACACCATGTAGGAAGGTATGAAACGATCGAGAAACGCCGGTGCGCCCGGAAGCAGGTTCTCGTCTGGAAAACTGTGGAACCATCTCTCTGACGATGCTGGCACGGGAGAGGTGACCACTGGAGAGACCAGAGGGGCTGGCGCGGGGACTGGGAGGCTCCTCCCGCTGTCCCCACCGCACCCCTCGCTCCCCCCGCATCCTGACCTCAGTGGGATTCCATTAGGTTTGGCCAGCACTTGGAACATTCCTTAGAAGTTCTTTCTGGCACCTCAGAATACAGCAGGAGCGGTCCTCGGCCTGTTTTCTGAAGACTGGGTTTCATTAGGAGGTGGGGTGCTAGGCGGGGAGGTGAGTCCTCAGGGCAGCTTTAAACCAACCCATCGGCGTGGATTCCAAAGGTAACGAACGGTGCACTCGAACAGTGCCCGGCCTGCCCAAGTAAGAGGTGTCGGAGTCCGTAAAAGAACAGCAAGACCCATCGGCAGTGCCGCAGTGGGGACGCAAATTGTGTGCGGCTCCTGCCACGCAGCAGTGCACGGGCGTGGCGAGGGCAGGTTTTAGTACACGCAAGCGCGGGTGCGTCCCAGCAGTGATAAAGCACCGCATGGTCCCAGTGACAGGAGACGCAGTCACCCTGTAGCGGCAGGGGGCCACGTGGGGGCCAAGCTTGAGCGGAAGGGGTGCTGGGTGGGACGGGTGGTCCTTACACAGGTGCGTGGAAGAGTCACCCAGGTACACGCTAAAGGTGCTTCTCACGCTACGGTGCACGTCGGAGGGGAAAAGGTGCTGGATTCCCTGACACAGACGCACAGCACGCAGTCGGGACTCGTCCAGCCCGCAGCTGGGATAAGTGACAGGGCGAGAGCCGGCGCGGGGAGCGGGGTGTGTGTGAACGGGCCGCGTGCCGGCTCCTGCGGGCATGCTCCGCCCACCCCTTAATCTTACGGGGCTACCTTTCAGCTTGACCACCTGCGCTGGCTAATTCCTGATCCCCCCCAGTAGCCAAGTATGCACCACTGTCCCCGCACGCCATTGGCCGCCGTGACGCCAGAGGACGGCCGTGGCGGGGTCACGCGGAGGTTGTGTCATTTGGCCTTCCCCCGTGCTGCTTTGCAGTCTGAGGTTTCAGTTCTGGGAGTGAAACCGCAAAGCTCGGTAGGACGTGGGACAGTGCCACTCGTCCCGGGCAGGTCCCTGGGTTTCCCTGCTCTAAGGCACTTAACACCTCAGCCGCCGGCACCCCCTGGGCAACACGGGGGCGCTGCCGTCTACCCGGGGGCCTGGGTGCTCGGGCGCACGGCAGCTCTTACCCGCCGTGGTGGGCCCGCCTTGGGGCGTGACCGCTGTGTGTGGGGACAGACGGGCAGCTGCTGGGGGAGCACGCTGAAGTCTGTTAGCTGTCCTGATCCACACAGAAAGACGTGTGGCTTTTTAGTCAGCGCTCTGGGAAATCTGATTGTGTGTGGAGCTCTGAAACAAAGAAACATGACCTTGGATCTGCCAACTCTGTCCCATGTGATCCCCCCGAGCCTGAGTGTCTCCCCTAAAGGGAGAAGAGTGTCTGCCGATGTCACCACCCTGTATGCACCCCACAGTGCCAGCTGCTGTCGTGGGGATAGGCAGCATTGTCACCACTGTCATTCTACAGTCACAAGGACAGAGCGCCGGGAAGGAGAACATGCCTTTCTCTGTTTGGGCCTCTAGCGGTTTACGTCACGTGGCTGTAACGTGCTCAGCACCCTTTTTGCGGGAACTCT
Source organism: Lyroderma lyra (assembly GCA_004026885.1). Taxonomy (NCBI): domain Eukaryota; kingdom Metazoa; phylum Chordata; class Mammalia; order Chiroptera; family Megadermatidae; genus Lyroderma; species Lyroderma lyra. The sequence continues at coordinate 29,078 of PVJL010007566.1, read as the reverse complement.
GTAGACCAAGGGTGTCCAACCTCGTGGCGTCCCTGGGCCCATTGGAACGGGAAGGATTGTCTGGGGCCACACATGAAGTACACTCCCACTAATGACGGCTGATGAGCAAAAACAGCCAAGGTCCGTGCATCATTTTCGTCCTGTTTTAAGCAAGTTTGCGAATCAGTAGTGTGGGACTGCGTTCTCAGCCGTCCTGGGCCACAGAGATCGGACAAGCTTGCTGTAGACTTCTTACACAAACAAAAGTAAGCAGCAAGCCCCCTTGTTTTGAAGAGGCGAGCAGTGGTGATCTTCGGGGTGGCGACGGGGACAGGCAAAGTGGCCTGCTGGCTTGAAGCTGTACAACCTCTGTGGCAGGCGGCAGGCGCATCGCATCACAGTACGGACCTTCTGTGGGTGAAACGTGGTCCAGTCAGAGGAAAAGGCACATGCGCGTGGCTTGTGCTCGTTATAACCCAGCAGGGGACCGTATTCGACAATATGGACGACTAATTACACATCGTCAGGTGACCAATTGTCATTTGAGGAGATGACCTGGATTCTTTACATTGTAACCTCATTATCCTGACGTCACTGCTTTTAAGAGCACTTCAGTGTCAAAGCCGATTCTGGTCAGGAATTCCTGTCACTAACACTTGATTAAGTTAAAACCGGGTAAGCTTTTTTTAAAAAGCACGTTGAAGAATCTATTCCTTAATACCTAAAAATAATAAGGAACTTCATGCGCTTCTAGCGCTATGTAGGCATATTAGCTTGCGGTTGGTTTTATGTGATTCAGCAAAACAGGCTCTCTCGCGGCTTTTTTGCACTGGAATTTCCCATTAAGAAACTTTACCCACGGAAGTTTTAAGCTGCATCTGTATGTAATAATTTTTCAGGATTCCAAAGACTAGTTAGTATTAATAGCTAATTCCCGCAGACCTCGCAGGAATACTTTAATTGTCTTCAGACTAACGTCTATGGTCATCCAGCATGTAATCAACAGTTGATAATATCTGTTGATTCCACCAATCTGACGGCAGAGGAAATGCTTTGAGGAGCCCGAGGGAAGCAGTACCTCCTAGGAATTTCGGATCTTTTCTCCCAGCGTGTGCGGGTTGACTCGTTAACCTCTGAGTGCCCGCTTAGACGGTAGCTTGGGGGCCGCCCTGCAAGATTCATTTGGTTCCTGTCTCCTTCTACGATACAAACAGAGCACACAGGAGAGTAGCACTGCTTATCACTGACGGTTGTATTTAAAAAAACAGAAACAGAACAAGCTTAACAATGAAGGCTGGCCGTGGAGGGGCTCCCAGCCTTCCCACGGTGGGTGGTGTGCAGGCGTAAACCGAGGCAGTGTACACGCGCGCCCTCCCCGGCCCTTTCCCTGCTGGGAGGACGTCCATCATCGGACCCAGCAACGTGCTCTCTAACTCCGATGTGAAACCAGACGGTTCCGCCCGGCGAGGCTGAGGCACAGCGTCGTCGGCGGTGCCCCACGTTCCCGCGTGGCCACTCCAGTGAGTTACTGTAATGGCAGCAGCCCCTGCGATGGCGCGTTCGTAACCTGATCGGGACTTCCAGGCAGGTGAGGTCCCCACCGTCGGGGAGAAAACCTTACGTTTCTGAAGGGCCACGGCGGGGGTTCCAGCCAGCTAACTTAGCTGGATCGGGCAAGGGGCCACTAAAGAAATGGACGGCTGCGTGTGCGTTCGGAAGAAGTCACTCACTGAGTGCAAGGAGGTGACGTGGAAGGGCCACGTGCAGTGCGATTCCAGCTCTGTGACCTGCTGGAAAGACGAAACTGGGGACAGGGAAGCGATCGGGGGTGGGGGGAGGGAGGCACGTGTGAGTGGGTAACAAAGGATTTGGGGGCGTGACACTGCTCTGTGTGACACTGTAATGGCAGACACGTGTCCAGCCCCCAGAATGTGAACCGCCGTGTAAACGGTGGACTCTGGGCGATGACGACCTGTCAGGGTAGGTTCACTGACAGCAGCGGATGCCCCGTATGGAGGGGTCGTTCGTCATGGGGAGCCCGTGCATGTGTGTGGGGATGGGAATCCTCAGTGCCTTGGCTCAGTTTCTCTGTGAACCTAAAGCTGCTCTGAAAAATAATTCGTCTTCAGAAAGTCATTGAGTACCTGCGGCGGGGAGCAAATAGCAACAGGACGCGTTTGTTCTGTAGCCTCAGACTGCCCCGTTGACCTGGCCAGCTCTGGCGGGTCATAGAGTCAGTCAGACCCGCGGGCACTGAGACCCGTGAGGCAGCTGCAGAGGCATGCTCAGTGTGTGCAGGTTTCTCTGACTCGGACCCGGGGTCCAAGGTCTGTCCCCTTCTGGTCTAGGATGCCTTATTCCAAATTCTGGAGAATGCGAGCACACCACGCCCTTTGCCCTCCTTGGCCCGATCCCCTGAGCTGGCCTGTGCAGAAACGAAGCTCCTGAGCAAGTCATTTTGCTCCAGCCCTCCCGTCCCCCTCCAGGACTGGGGTGCTGGGGGGCCCTCCCGTCTCCCTCCGGGACAGGGGTGCTGGGGGGCCCTCCCGTCTCCCTCCCGGACAGAGGGGTTGGGGGCCGCAGAGGCTCCCCGGGCCCAGGGCAGCTCCGCCACCTCTCACAAAGACTGTCACACTAACTGTGCTTACCCGGCCGGCCCCACAGGGTTCCAAGTTGTACCCAGGACTGTGGGCGCCTCGCTGGGGGCTCTCAAACTCACTCTCAGGACACGTTTCTTCCCTCACACTGTTGAGCTCAACTCCCCTTCGGGGACCACAGTCACAAATCAGGCTCCACCTTCACCTCCGGAATTTGCTGGAACAACCATAATGCGGGTGAGGGTGTGTGTCCTGGAATACAGGGTACTTATCTCAGGACGGGGAGATGCGGTGGTAGTTCTGTCACCAAGCTACTGACCAAATTAAGTCATCCTGGTGGCATCAACCCCTTATTTCAAGAAGAGCCCTAACATGTGGCGGAGGTGGGGTGTGACCACACTGCGAGGCTGGGTGCTGGCATCCTTGTGCGACGTGAACACTCCGCACGTGGAGACTCTCTGTAGGAGACTGTGGCGGCCAGGCTCCCTAGCGGAGGCACCGTTTACACGTGACAGTGTGTGTGCCAAGGCCTCTGAATCTTAATGTCTCTTCCCTTAAAGATCACCATTGCACATTAAAAAAGAAAATACACGTGTTTTTAAAAGTGGCAGGTTATATTCTTTGCACAGGTACTTTGTTTGCTCGACGGTTGGTTTTTTACATATTAAGTATCAGACGTGAGTGCTCGGTGGTGTTATGTTGTTTATGCAAAAATTCTGAAAGCAGCTTGTAGACCTGTGAAAGGTTGCTCCAAGGGAGGACGGAGGCCGATGTGGGAGCAAAGTAACGGTGGGCCCGGGCTCCGCAGCTTTACCTGGGCCCCGCCTGAGTGCGGAAGGCGGCGGCGTCAGCTGGCCGAGTACCTGGGCCCCGCCTGAGTGCGGAAGGCGGCGGCGTCAGCTGGCCGAGTACCTGGGCCGTCCGTACCTGAGTGCGGAAGGCGGCGGCGTCAGTGGCCGAGGAGTGATGGCAGTAACCGGTCAGACCCCTTCTCAGGAGGGCTTTAACAGCTTCCCCGGCCTCCGGAGCGCACGCCAAGATTAGGGTGAGAAAGACGGGGGAGTTCGGGGCGGGACATCTAATTAAAATACTAACTTAAAGCAGACCGCAAGCACACCTGCCCCGCCGTTCAGGTGGGTAGCGCAGGGTTCATCCCTTTATCTGCAACCCGCACGTAAAGCGGCCGTTTCAATCCCAGTAGCACTTGAAGCTTTTACCCTAAAACACGCTTAGCGAAAGGGTTTTAAGTCTTTGATCACATCAGAGTCATTGAGCCACGCGTTCTCACAGTGACATCGTACTGACACCGAGGTTGTCGTGGTTACACCTGTCTGTGCAACGCTAGGTGCTCGGAGGTGTACGCGAGCCGTTTTTCACATCCTGCAGTGGGTGAGGCAGGTCATGCACTCCAGTTCCTGGGCCTGAATTGTATTTGCCCGGACTTTCAAGGGCACTGAGATTGGGGATGTCACCCCCAGAAAAGGGCCGTTGCCATGTGTACGGTTTGTCGTAATCTCCTCGTCATCGTGCGATTTGTTCTTACTTTTCCAAACTAGACAGTGCAATTTCATGTAATGCCCTTGCACACAAGATACGTCCGGTTGCTTTTATTTTTCTTGGTAGCTTTGGCACCATCCCCAGGTGGAAAGGATCGCATCTCTTACCTGTAAGATCTGATGACAAGGCCGTCCACGCAGTGGCCATCGTGTGCCCAGGCTGCTGCAGGGCTCTGGTGCCCCGGGGTGGGCGTGCCCTGGGACAGGCGCCCCAAACACCCCAGGCTGCTTCTGTTACTGCCTCGGGATATCAACCCGTGCTCCTTAACCTCTCAGGCCCACTTCCTTTTCTATTTTTAATTAAAGTGCATGTTATCGGGCAGGTATAGGTGTGTATGAGGGCTGTGTGGAAAGTGTCCAGCTGTGTCATAAGAAAAATAGGAGCAATCATGGCTGGATTTTTTCCCGACAGCCCGCCCACACTATTAAAGTCTATATAACAGATTTAAGAGCAATCACATGTGTCCGTAGGTGCATCTGTGCAGCAAATATTCAGGATAGTGATTTCAGAACGGTAAGACACAGAAACATTGCTTTTTGTGTGTGCGTTCCTCGGGTACTCTGTTTTCTACAGTAACATAGCTTACTTGGGTCATCAGGAAAAACGAACATTCCAAAGCAATTTTGATTGAGTTTGCTTTTGTGCAGGAGGTTTCAGTGCAGTGACCTGGCTGGCTGACCTCACTCCCTCCACCCGACGCCCCAGCACCCCTATCTCCTTCCTCTGTTTTTTCTGCTGTCACTCGTCGGTGCTTTTGGGTAGCACTCGCCACCTCTGCACTCATGTCTAACAAGAATGTGGCAGTAAATGCAGCAGGTGCCCCACCAGCGCCAGACCCTGCGTCATTTCTCACTGATTGACACCCCCCCCCCCCCCCCGCAACACCTGCCTGGACACACACAGACTTTCCGTAAATATTTGTTGAAGAAACAAATGAACTTGAATGTCACCTGCCCTGAGCCAGAAACCTCCCACAGGGCTGGGAGGGGTAGAGTGGTTTTCACTCAAACTTCGTTAGCAAACCAAGACGTAGCACGACCTTGACGTTCATTCACACTTGTCTGCAGTCTCTCAAGCCCCATGGGAAGTCCTGCCTTTGTCAGAGGAGGCGATGCGTGCTCTCCCCTGTTTGTTTTTCTCTCCTGTCACCCACACGACACTTCCAAATGCAAAGCACATCAACGCTGCGCTGGCCCGTGTTTGTGAGCGATGAAAACACGGGGGGTGGGGGGTGGGGTGGCTGCCGCGCCTGTGTCCCCGAGATATTTTGAGGGCAGATGAGGTGAGGTGTGGAACACGCTTTGAAGTTGTTCGCTGCCCATTATTATGTCACTACCGTTACTGCAGCAATAAAAGTGTGACTGGAGGATTGAGTGTCTCTGTCATCAGAAGAATTCCAGAATACTCTAGGAGGAAATTCTTACTGTCCGTTTCCTCCAAGTCAGAGGAAGATGTGGTGGAGAGAGACCGTGTGCCCACATGTGTGCGACTCACTTCCTAGTTCCCTTTTCAGGCAGATCTGAACTATCAGACAGGTACAGGTGTGTGTAGTGAGTGTGCACCGCGATGTGCGTGTCATGAGAAAGCAAGTGCCCCTGGCTGACCTGTCGTTGTCGTGCGATGTAGATAGCCTGCAGACTGGACGTGCCTGATTTCGAGGTGTCCCCAGGTTCCCGGCTCGTCGCCTGCGCCCCCCTTAGCAGCTCACAGAGCTGTGCAGGCCAGAACTAGGAGCAGCGCTGACCACCTCCTATCTGTTGGTGTGCCCTTCCGGTCTCGATCGGCTCCATCCCAGGCCGTCTGGTCTGCCCCCCACGCCCCTGTCTTTCCTCTTCTCCTGTACCTCGGTCCTCCAAATTCTGCTGTTCCCCTAAGTCAAATCTCTTCTTCCAACCTCTTTTCATGTCATTTGTCAGCCAGAAAAGATTCTGGGCGTGGCATAAGGTCACTGCATGCGTTTTAAGAAGGAAATGCACTCCTGTTGACGTTAAACTTGTCACAAGAGAGAGCGAATGTAATCTCCCTTCGGTCTCACACTGCCCAATGTTAGTTTCTAATCTTTTTGTTTTCTTTTTTAAATTACCCGTGTGTCAGTAGGGTTGATCAGAGCTGTTGTTTTTCAGTTACAAAAGAAAAAAATGTCAGCTGCTTTATGGATTAAAATAAGCAGTGTGGGCCAGCCTGAGCTTCTGGCCACTACTTATAAGACCATTGTCCTCTCACGTTCCATAGGAAATAACTGTGTACAGGTAAATGCTGGAGGACAGCTGCCTCTTCGCACACGGTCAAGGACCGCAGAGGTTAAAATCAGCCGATGCTCACACTGCGGTGGGGAGCGTGTTCGGGACGCCTGGTTTCTAAACAGGAAATGAGCTTTTATGGAGGTTGTGTGCACAAGTCCATTTCCTGGTTCGACACTGCAGGCGACCGTCATCCCTCTGCTGTGTCACACCTCCATGGCTAACGCAGTGTGTCACACAGCACCGATGTTAGCAGAGGCTGTATGGTATGGAGTGAACATTTGTTATATGTTGCACACAGTAACATACTGTACTGGGCATCCCAACATGCAGGAAACATTCTGTTATGCTTGTACTTTCCCAACTTAAGCGTACACTTCCCCTGCCCTAGTGGAACTTGAATCATCTCTTCATCCCTTACCGTTGTGATAGGAAGGTGTTACTAAATAATAATAGCAGCCCATTGGCCCAGGATCTGAAGTCAAGCGATTTGTCGCGGATGGGAATGGACAGAGTCTGTTTCTGACGCTGAACAGTCATCTCTCACGGCTCTGGAGACGACAGACGCTGCCCAGGATGGGTCTCGGGCTCCAGCCCTTCAGGGGACCATTAGCTGTGGGTGTGATGGAATCTTTTTCTTTCCATTAATGAACTGAGCTCTGGGGATTTTTGCAGCCCCACGTGACACACACACACACACACACACACACACACACACACACACACAGTCCCTGACAGGGCTGGGGGTGGGGCTGGTGATCGGAGCTCATGTGAGTGTCTCATCAGTTTTTCCCATTGAGAGCAATTTTGTTTTTAGGAGCAAAAACCGTGCTGTTTCCTGTGTACCCACTGAGGGGGCGTAGCTCCCTCGCCTTGTTAAAAGGGAATGTCCCTCTTACTTTTAAGGACAGTAAAGGACCTCTCTTCGGGCTCGCAGTCTCCAACCTGTGCTTCTGTCATTAAAAATAAAAGATGACAGAGGAAATGTTTGCCTCAGTTTCATAGCTGTATTTTTCAAAACATTCTGTTTGAAAGCACAATAGACTTTGCAGTTGTTTATAAATTTGAGGTATTCATCAGTGTGAAATAGTTGTTTATTTCCTTTCCCTGTTTCCTCTTATTGCGGGGGTGGGGGTGGGGGGAGCATTTGGTCTCCTAGCAAGACTCAGTCCATTTTGCAAGTTATTTGTCAGTTTTTATAAAGTGCGTTTAACGCCGCTGGGGCAGAGGTGTGGAGCAGCTGCAGGAGTACCCAGAGAGGGGGACACGCAGAGCTTTCGTCGGGCAGTGCGGTGCATTCGGTGCGCTCACGGTCCTGGTATGTCTTATTCTTGCTTGACCACTAAGCAGCAGGTTGGCCTTCCCCAGACCGGTCATTCACGTTCCCCTGGACTCATTCACAAGTCCGACGCTTCCTTTGCCTGGCAGATGAAAGGGGCAAGGTGGCACCTTTCAATGATGTGCAAACCAGCGGTCTCGGTGCCAGCGCCTCGGGCCGCGCTCACCGCTCGCTCGGAAGCAGAAATGCCATTCATCTGCCTTGAAAGGAACCAGAAGCTTTCGGTCTCATTCTCCTTCTCCACGAGTTTTCTTAGAAGCGTAGAGGGCTTTGTCGTGGTGGTTTCTCTTATTTTCACTATTGGTCAGGGAGAAAGGAAGTATGGAAACATGAAAAAAAAACGAACAGCCCCGACGAGAAGGAAACACGGAAAACAATGAAGAACACAGCACTGTGCTGTTTCTTTCCGTGGTCAGTGATCAGGTGGTGTTGGTGCCGCCGCCGCCGGCTTATCTGCCATCCCGTTCATCGTGTATTATTTTCTCCCTTACGAGAAACGCGGTGTTTGTTATCACAGGTGACAAAACACAGAAGGAAAAAGCAGGCAGAGAGGTGACATCTCATCGCTGCCAGTGGGTTTCGGATGTGCTCTCCTGCCCACACCAGAAGCCCGCAGACCGGGCGTGCGCAGCCACTTCCTCCGAGCGGCCAGGAGAGCAGGTGCGGGGCCGAGGGAACACAAACAGAGGTCACTCCCGGTGACATGCCGCCGGATCGCTGAAGGGCCAGAGTTCAGGGATTCACTGACTGAACCTGGAACGGCGGGAAACACTGGGTCGCCTGCCTTGTCCTTTTTTACTCATTTAGGCAGAGTCTCAAGAAGCCAAGGAAAGGGGCTGTGTCCCTACAAAAGGAGTATCGGGGCGTCGCTGCCGGACTCTTGGGTGGACCTAACGTGGGCTTCATTGAAGCACGTGCAGCTTAGCAGCCCTGCATTTGGCAAAACCCCCTTTTATGTCTCCTGGCTGTTTATTTTAAGAGCCGGCTGCCAGCCGGGCCGATCAGAGTGTTTACTAGAAGGGAGCGTATTTCATCCCCCACCTTCCGCGCCGGCAGCCCCGGCCCTCACCGCGCCCCAGTGCTGCGCGGCGGGGGCAGGACACGCACCGGAGCGGAGATGCAGGGTGCGGGTGCGTCTCCCCGGTATCCGTATCCACGACCGACCATGGTGCTGGGTGCTTTTCCGGTTGGGCGTTGTGGCTTGGACACCTGTGCGTTTCGGGAGATTTAAAAGGAGCAGAGCCACAGAGAGGATGACTGGAACGTTTGCCTGGGAGCGGCCGTGCTTCTGGGGACCCTGCTCATGAGCTTTGTGTCACGCGGCGGGTCTCTGGGATGAGTTGCTGTTGTTTTCTGCCCTTTGATTTGCAGCGACCCCGCTTGTCGCCGCCCTGGGAGCCTTCATTCATTAAGTGAGGCTCAGGGCTCAAGCAATAACTGAGCCGTTTCCTCCCCGGAGGCAGGAGAGTTAATGAGAAACACAGATTAGGAGCCGAGATCTATTCTGAGATCCCGATAAGGTATCCTAACAGAAAGTTCATGGCGAAAAGAAAGACTGAACAGAATTGCACTTGGGGGGGCCGGGGGCGGGGGGAGCAGCTCGTTAAAGCTCCTGTGGCTCGAAACCGTCACCTCCTGGGCCGTGCAGGCGTCACGCCGGCACGTCCTTACGACGTTCAGTGATGGACCTGCTCTCCCCACCGTTTGTTTACGCCGCCTCGAGAATGCACGCGGGTCCGTAGGAAGTAAAGTCCGGGCTGAGTGTGGGTTTTGTGCAGATAGCGCCCATGTGGGCGCGGGAACCTGATCCCTTGAGGAGCAGCTCAGCCCCCCCTCCGCCGCCGTGCTTAAACGCTCTTATGAAGTGGGGTCACCGTAGCCCCGAGAACGCGACCGTCTCGTCACGCACAAGTGCAGCGCAGCCGGCCCTGCGCTCCCGCGCCCCGTGGGCTGCCGTGAGAGCCTGGGCCAGGGCGCAGGGGGCTGCCGTGGGGGGCCCCTCGGGGCACTTGGACAGCCGCCCCCATTTCCACAGGACATGCCCTTGGGGCAAAGCCCTGAGACCCCGAGAGAGACAGCAGGTCTGCGTGGCTTAATTTCCTCTCATTTAGTAAGAGTCACCGTCTATTTTAGTAAATAAATTCAGGAAATTGGTAAAGCACTTTACTCCATCCGTTACGCGCCCCTAATTAACGTGATTGTCACGTTTTTCCTGAGCTCCCCTCACGCGCCTGCCCCCCGGTTTCTACCGGCCCTGGTCCCTGGCAGCAGGCGTCGCTGCCTTTGGACGCCTTAAACAGACAGCTGCCCACCCGCCTCCCCCGCCTCCCGCGTGGAGATCCCTGGCCCGCGAGCATTTTCTCCGTGGGTTCCGGCGTTCTTTACCCAAAAGCCTTTCCACTTTCCTCCCGAGACGTCACGCACGCTGGCACGGAGTGAGAGAAGTGACCATTCATTCAGAGGAGCCAGCAGCCGCCTGTCCCTGGCTCTGGTCCCCCGCCCCCCACACACACACTCGTTTTTCGGTGGTTCACGCAGAGGCTGGCTCGGCGCAGGCTGCCCGCCCCCCAGCCGGACGGCACCCCCCTACCTTCATGAGCCACTGGGTGTTGTTCTCCATGATGCTCTCCAGCACCTGCAGCCTCTGGCCCGAGTCGTCGTAGTCCAGCGGCGCGTCCCTCTGCACGGAGTTGGACACGTACGCGCTGGAGGGAGAGCGGCAGTTGTCGGTCTCGGGCAGCAGGAACGTGTAGCTGCAGGCCCCGTGCTGGACCTGGTACTGCCTCCTCCCGATGCTGTCCATGCTCTTCCGAAAGTTGTTGTAGGCTGCGGCCAGGATGAGGTCGCCACTCAGGGCCAAGAAAACAATCTGCCACATTGTTCCTCTGGTTTGGTAACGAGCCGCCGGCTCAGCGAGCCCCGGGGCACGTGGGAAGCCGTCCGCAGCCGCCCCTCAGCCCCGCCGCCCCCGCGGCTTCAGGTCCATCCGCGGGCGCCCCCTCGCCCCGCCTCGGCCAGCAGCAGACGCGGCGCTCGGTGCTGTCCTCTCCCCAGCCCTGCCCCGGGCTGGCAGGCTGCGGCAGGCAGGCAGTCCTGCTCGCTCGGGAGGGCTGTGTTCTCTCTGGAGCCCCGCGCTGATGTTCCTTTGTTTCTGGCCCCCAGGTTCTGCGGTGCGGGGATCCGAATCAATCACTCCCCTCTCCTTATATGATAAGTTGATAAGGGCAGCCAGACATGTGCAGCGAGCTGCTCCGCCCTCCGGGCTTGTCCCTCGTCTTCCTGTAGGGGTCAGCAGCCAGGCGACAGGAAAAACCCCAGCCCGATGCGTGCCTTGCAGCCTGGGCTGTCGGCCTCAGGACCCTCTGGGAATGCGGGCTGGTTAGGGGACCCCTGGGCATTCAGAGGCACCGCCCTAAGTGAGCATTTCCTAGAGAGAGCTGCGGGGCTCTGCGTCTGAGCCCCATTCACAGAGCTAGGCGGGTGAGATGTCTGAGCTAATAACTTGAAAGCACAATGAAAGTTCCTGTTTTTTCCTTGAGGAATAAAAATACTACAAGTATGTCAGGACTTTGGTTTATTTTTGTTGTTGCAAACGGAGAGGAAGACGTCTCGCTCTTGGAAATGCTTTGCTTTTGCACAGGGAAGCGTTTTCGTCGGTCTCACGGACCTTTGAAACGCTGGCAGAGAATCCAGCGTGCTCGCCTGAAACCCGTTTGACAGGAAGATGGTGCTTTGTTAAAGCCCGTTAGGAGGATCGGGGTCTGCGCTCCGACATCTCGTCTTTAAACAAACCGTGCGCTTCAGTGTTCCAAATAAACCTAACGCAGACTAGGCTGATGAGATCGAGAGATCAGAACCTACAGCAGAGGGTGTTGTGAGGGGAACAGACCCCTCGGTAATAGATCGGGATTCGCTCAGCTCCCGTTGTTGGGGGCAACGTTCCCCAGGACCAGTCAAATCCGTCCGGTTGGGCAGACCACCGCCCCCGTTTTTAAGCACTAACGTCCGCATCTGTAGGATGGGGGCTTGCGCTAGACTCCGCTTTCTGTTTCAGTTCCGTGGCTCCGTGGATCCCCCACATTGTTACTTGTAACTAAAATGTCGCACTTCAGAGGAGCGCAGTCTGCTGACGCACCAGCCAGAGAGCATGTGGGGGGCACCATGGGGTGCACAGGATTTGTCCTTCATGCTCTGCGGTGACCGATCTGCCCCCAGTGTGGGACTCTGTCGTGCGAGATTAGCTTGCAGGTGCGGATGAAGCAGGGGGCAGAGTGGGAGTCGGCATGGGGGGGGCCTGCAGACCAGGGGACCAAAAGTGACCACCTATGGTGACGGTCTGACCGTAAAAATTTCTAAGAGCGGTCACGGCGGGCCTAGGCCTGAAGCTCCCTAACGTCAAGCCTCACCTCCCGTGAGCCTGCCTGTTGACCCAGTGCATCCGCAGTGAAGGTCAGAGTGACGGTCCTTTCCAGACCCCGCAGAGCGCAGCCCGCTGCTCCCGAGCACGAGACCACGGAACCCCCCGTGGGCCTTGTGTTCCGTGTGACGTGAATGTTCATCGTCTCCCGTCCTGCACCCGCCAGTGTGACAGAAGCGTGTTTCCCCCTTTTACTGATCACCCAGGCCCAGGGGTCTCCCCACTTTGCTTTCTCCCGCCCCCTCCATCTACCAGCAGCGGACGTCACGGCGCCCTCCTCACGCCTGTCCCCTTGAGTCTAAGGTAGAAAACGAGCCGCAAAGCCGCTGTGCTCGGAGCATTTCCTCGGTCCGCAGGGACTCTGCCTCCCGGCAGTTGTCAGCTGGGCTCGAAGACGCTCGTCAGTGTTCTCCGCAGGTCTGGACATTCCCTACGTGGCAGAGAATTGGGGATTGTCATTCCTGGTGGGTGTGGCATTTGTCTCGTGGATTCTGTCCTCCTGGAACGTGTTTCCAAGAGACTTAGGTAGACCTTTAAGAATGTTCCCTCTGGTCACAGACTGGCTCCCAGGGGACCCATCCCCTGAGGTCCATGAACTTGGACGGGAAAGAATGTCCGGATTTTCCTCCCCGCGGTAGCTGAAACGCTGCCTTGCCTCTGGCCTGCCTGCGTGGCCCTCTCCGCGGTAGACGTCCTCCGTGTTTCCGCTGCGGCGTCTCAGCCTGCCTCTTGCACTCAGCTCCACGTTGTCATCGCAGCTGTCCCTACGTAGGCCTTGCTCTCCGACGCCTGAATAAAGCAGCGCATGTCCCTTTCCAACAAGGTTGTGCCTGTCCCCGACGACAAAGGTTTCTGTCCCACAGGAGCCTGGAACCCTGCCCCGGAGGGTCACGTGGCAGGGGAGGGGCTGTGAGCCGACGACGCGGTTTGGATCGGCGCGCGGTTCCCGCGAGGGGAGCCCGTGGAAGACAAGCCCGCGTTCTGACGGCGGCGGGGAGCACAGCGAGCGCCTGACCTCTCGCAGCCTCGGTTCCCCTGTTTGGAAGATGATTTTTGTCTGGGCCCCTCGAGGCTCCATGCGGCCTGGGCGGATCCGGTTCCTTCCGCTGAGTGCACGCCAGTTCTGCCCTCAGGCACTGCGGCGCGTCCTTCCCTCCGAGGGTTTCGCGCTTGAGAAAAGCATGTTGTAAGGGCTCGTGCTGCACGCGTGGATCTAAACGTGGTCTGTCTGCCTTCCAGGCAGGCGGGGCGCTGCGCGACGAGGGCGCAGCACAGGCACTTCCTGTCCAGGGGCTTGTAGTGGACCCTCCGGGCAGCGCTTCGGACCAAAGAACCGACGGACGGAGGGAGGCAGGGAGGGAGATGCAGAACCTCATGGGATGGCACCTGAGGAGGGTCTGCGACTGCACACAGGAAGGCGGCGGGGCCTCCGGGGCCCTGGCCCTCCATGTGGCTGGCACCAGTGCTGTCCTGGTCGGTCCCCGCGAGGTCGGAGCGTGCCCTGGGCAGCTCTTCGTCGGTCCCTAAATGGAAATGACTGTGGGAGCGTCCGTGGGGAGCCCCCCGCTGGAGCAGGCGGCGGCACACTCGTTACGTACAAGGTGGGACCGTCAGCGGCACAGACGGTCTCACCTCTGCCCTCGTGGCCACGGGCGGTCCACCCATGGGGGGGCGTGTGGCTCAGTTCCAGCGAAGGCTGTTTGCGGACCCGGCATTTGTGTCTCTTGTAACGTTCACATGTCGTGAAATAATCTGTTTTCAACCATTTAAGGATGTCAAGACCATTCTTAGCTCACTGGCCATTCAAAACACACCACGGGCTGAAGTCTGCTGACCCTGAGGCAGAAGCTAAGGAGGCCCGCGGCGTGGTGGTGAGGCCGCTGAGTGCACGGAGCCTGTGCAAACGGAGGAGCGTGGGACAGGCCCGGGGGTTGCAAGGGGTGGGGTGACGGCTCGTGAAGGGGCAGGAGCCTTTGCCCAAGGAGAAACTGCCCCTTGGACACTAGGTCTAAAATGCAGGGCAAGCAGGGTGCATGGGAAAGGGGCCCCGGTGGAAAGGCGCATGACGCCTGCGCATGTGGAGCTGCCCACTGATTGGTCCCCAAGGAACTGCAGTAGGACCACCAAGGCCACTCGAGGCTGACAGTGGGACCAGGAGAAGACCCTCGGAGGCGGCAGGTCTAGGGTGGGGTCCCCCCTTACAGACCCACCTCCTGGAGCACCCTGAGCACCCGCTCCTGGCACTGTGTGACACTCCTGGCACCATCATGACACCCCCCGGCACCGCCTGACGCCCCCCCCCCCACAGTACTGAGTGACTGCTTCCAGCTCCGCCTGGCGCGGGGCGCTGAGCAGTCACCCTCCGCTTTTCCAAGGGAGTCCTGCGTTTTGTCAAGTGACTTGCCAACAGGCCCGCTGAAGGCAGGTGCAGCTCTAAAATGAGACACTGTCCCAGCCTTCCAAACCACCCTCCTGCCCAGCCAGGTGCCCCCCTCCCCACAGTGGGGCGGGACAGCCGTGGGCGCGCTGTTTGTTGTCTTAATGCCGTGCTTTCCGACATTTCAGAGGCCCCCTTGTTCTCTGGAGGCATCTCAGGTTCCTCTTGCACGTAACGAGGCAGACCCTGCCCGACGGCACCGGAACACCAGCGTACCTATTCCCTGAGAGAAGGAGGTCGGCCCCCCAGCCGCGTGGGTCCGCGTGGGTGTGTGCCCCGCTCTGTGCGGACCTTCCCGAGGCCCGTGTCACCCAGCGCAGCCCGTGTGAGGCGCAGACACTTGCCTCTGTCCACGTGGTGTCTCGGGAAGCCGAGAGGATGCCGGTCTCAGCACCAAGTGGGGAAACCACCAAACCATGGGTGGTCACATAGAACTTTCTAATGGGCCTACAGGACCTCTGCTGTTGTACAGAGATGCAGTCGAATAGTCGGTGTCTGCCTGGGTACAATGCTGTCGGACAGGTCAGGGGATGGAAGTGGGGTCCCCTGGGCCGGGGGACGGGGCATCACTTTCTGAACTGTTCAACACCCCCCACACACACATACGTGGCAGCTGTGTGCTTCGAGAGGCCCGCTCCTCACTGGAAGGGACACGGCGGACTCGGGCCCACGCGGGGGCACACGGACCTCCCGCATTCCTGCGTGTTGTGCACCAGAACCTTCTCCCGTCACATTCAGGTACACCCTCCAGACTCGGTCTCACGCCTGCTCTGGCCGCCGTCACTCAGTGCAGTGTATGTGCTGTTGCCATGTCCCCGGTCGGTGCCCGTGGGCCCTGGGGTGGTGACTGGGGCAGGCTCATGTCCGTGGACTCGGAACATGCTGTGTTGGTGCAGGAGGGCCCATTAGTGCCGAGCCGGGGACACTGTGTCCGCACTTGGCCGCTGGCCGACAGCCGGGCGCTCTCAGGACGTGGGCGCCTGGCGTGCCAGAGCCAGAGGGGGCTCTGGGCACGTCTTGTCCTCCTCCCTCGCCACCCCCGGCCTTGTCACAGTCAGCTAAATGAAACCAGCTACCGTGTTTATGTTCGGAGCACAGGGAAAACCATTAGAAAGGTCACTGGACCTAAAATCGTTAGAGAAAAAGTTATTTTCACTGCTCCCCGCCCTCCACTCCCCGAATTGCATGAAGTAATTGAGTGCGAGCTAAAGAAGAAGCCACAGCGGACCAAACAATAGGAAGTGTCGGCTTTCCCAGAGCAAGCGTCCTCTGTGGAGATTCCTGTGTGAGCTCCGCGGGGGACCTCTGTCCCTGTTCCGTGGGACAGATCCTGAGGGCCATTCCACAGAAGCGCCGGTGTCCCCTGTTTGTGGGAGCTCATCAGTAACCCGGAATCCGGCAGCCCGGGAGAGGTCCTTCCCTTGGGATTGGAAAGAAGAACCAAAGGAAAAACCCCGGAAAGTTACCGTAAAGACAGAAGAAGAAAAAAAAGAGAGCCCACCTATAAACACACACGCACACAAACAGGAGCACACGCACACACACATGCACACAAACAGCATGCATGCACACACATGGGTGCACACACATGCACACACGCACACAAACGGCACGCACAGACACACACATGCACACACACGTGCACGCACATGCACACACACACACAAATGGCACGCACAGACACACGGGCGTGCACACACACGGGCGCACACACACATGGGCACGCAGCACCCCTCCCAAGGGAGATCTTGCCCCGTGGTGGGGGTGGAGCCAGGCTCGGCGGGGAGGTGGCAGGACCCCATCAGCCACGGTCATGGCCACACCTTTCTCTTACATGCACGGGCATGAAGTTGACGCGGTGAGTTTTACCCCACCGCCAACACAGCCCTGGACAGGATCGGGAACTGCTGTATCATGTTGTCTGTCACGTCCGGGCAGCACGGACACATGGACCTCTGCAGTGACAGAATCTATTTTACGGATCCAAGACTTCCTGTGGCCTTGGGTCGTCTGGAGCTGGAGCCGCAGGGTCACCAGGGGGCCCGCCCACGTCTGCTTTAGTATCCTGGCACCCGTGAGCCGGCCACCTGCCCTCGGAGGTGCACACATCAGTGCAGACCGAACCTCAGGTTGTACTTAAGCTAGTTGGGGACCAAATCGCTGGCAATCCCGCCAGCTGTCCAGCTGCATCAGTGAAGCTTCATACACACAGTCCAGCTCCATTTTCAGCTTTCTGGCTGTCACCATTTTTCCCCTCCTTCCTGTGCCTCTGATCCCACCCAATGTGGATCGCCAAAAGGGTTTGACGTACCGTTTAGAGTATAAACAGTTTCCGAAACGAGGCCCAATGCCTAGTTCAGTTCCTGCCCACTTGCGATGAAATGTACGTAGCAGTTGGCATGAAATATGTTTAGGGAACAAATTGCATGTCTGCTGAGAGCAGGGCATCAGCTCCTGGGATCCCCCTTTGTAGGAGGCGGGGAGATGTGCGCTTGGTTAGAAGTATCTGCCCGTTGCAGGAGGAGAAAGGGCCCTTTGCCCCATGTGTTCTCAGGCCATTTCCTTCCCTGGGAAACGGCCGCGTCCCTGCATTCCCAGCCCTGTTGTCATCCGTGAACGGGGACTGGGTAAGCGCAGGCGTGCGAGGGCAGAGGCGCAGGTCGCATCGGCCTTGTCTGTGGCAGATAGCCGTCAGTTCTGTCTGAAGCATGGGAACTGTAGGTTAGAGGGTTCGTACGGACGAAGAATCAGAGTTAATAACAGGAGAAAACGTAGCTTTTTCGGTTTCCCAGGTAGTCGTCATTCCTGTTGGTTTAATTGAAAAGGTGCCAACCCTTCGTTCCGACTTGCCTCAGTGTTCACTGTGAAGTTACGTCTAAAAGACATACAGGGAAGACAGGTGTGTTTGTAAAGAAACCGAGAAGATTATTGATTCTCCCACTGCTGCCAAGCGTCTGCTAAAGCACACTGGTTTTTGGAAGCCATGTCACCTTAAAGACTTGCAAAGGAAAAGGCTTTTGATTTACTAGAAACTTGGGAGATATCCAAGTAACTGTTTTTTGTTTTGGTTTTTTTTTAAACTTCATCATGAATTCCCTGAATTTTTAGGAATATTTTGGTTTATATAGTTCTCCTATTACAGTTACCTCAAATGCTGTTTGATTTTTAAATATTTTTATTCTCTAAATATTTATATGGAATATTTTATCTTGTTAAAAAAAATACATAACAAATCAAGATATAAGTCATAATTTTTAAAAAGGCACTGGATGAAATTCTAAAACAATAGATAAATACTTTAGCCTGAAAATATTTTTACCGGTAACTCTGTGTCCTGAAGAAAATGCTCAACATGTTTTCTCCCCCTAGGAAAAAATTGCTAAACATTTTCCTTCAGCAGATTGATATCAGTGAAGGTTATCTTACCCATGAGCAATGTAAAGTCAATAAAATCTTTCCTTAGACTAACAGTATTTAATTAGAGACTTTGGCTTATGAGTTACAATTTTATATTAAATGTTCCTAAGTTCATCTGAATAAGATTCTAAAACATTCAGATTCTCTTGCTCGTGAAAAATATGTCTAATCTCTTGGTCATAAGCCATCTACTAAAGAACTGTTTAAATTTCTCCCAGAAATAATTTCCTTTTGAAAGCTTTTTAATGCCATCCAAATTAATCTTTGTTTATTCTAAATTTATAAAATTTTTCTCTTATATTGAGAAACCTTTTAAAATAAGAGCGATACAAATGTCCCAAGGGTATCGGAAGCAAAATGTGTGCTATTTGCATTAAGATATATTATCTCTCTTGATTATAGGTTAACATAAATACAATCAGTTATGTCAAAGAAGTAAAAAAAGAAAACACATGACCCCCTTTTGATAGTCCCATCGGTCTGACTTGGTACCAAAATGATTTTCTTATGGGAAATTAGGCTTGATTGTGAACTTGCATGTATAAAAAGTCCTTTTTGAATAATTATATATATCGTCTTTGAGGAAGGGTATCGGAAGCATAGACAGTTACGCACAAGGAAGTGACATTTGCATCAATTGTATAAAAACACACTGGCCCGCCTTGACCTTCGTGAATTTAAATATGGCTGCCAGGTGCAAGTCTCCCTAATAATCTAACCTGTGGGGTCTCCTCTTCTGATACCCTGTCCGTAGGCAACTTCTTGAGTACTTTGTTAATGATACACTCTACTTCCCCAAAATGTTTTATTTCAAGGAAAGGGTCTAAATTCGAAGACAGGTGGACACAGAAGGAAGAAATGAGAGGCAGTGAATTTAACAGAGCCTGCAGCATCCAGATGTCTAGGTTTTCGCTAGCATTTGAGATCACTGTTTGGAATATGTTTCCCTCAAGAAAAAAAAATTGACAGTGGTTTCCTAAAAGCCCTCAAACTATTCATTCTAGTAGGACTTGTACAGGAAAACAACCTTATTTAATTTCCCCCCCAAATCCTGATGCACATTTCAGTGACCTTTTCCTATTCATCATTCAAAAATTTTTGCTTGACTTCACTAAACATTACAGAAAGCAATGGCTAAGGGGGTGCCTGTAAGAAGATTTGAGGAGCAGACCTGCCTGCTATACCCACCTGCCCCTCCGCCGGCCTCTAGGAGGTAGCAGGTGTGCACGTTAGACCATAAATCAGCAGCACCTAATACACCACCGGGAAGGCTGTCGTTAGAGTTCTAGTGCAAAAGAACCCCGCACCACGCGTGCAAGTGAAACGCCCACTTAGGCGTGCGAGCGAGCACGCACACAGTAAAAAGTACTTGTACGCGTTCGTTCGCCGCGCGCAGAGCCAGAAGCGATGTCCGCGTCCTGAGTTGACAGGAGGAGACGCGGAGGTCTGTGCTGTCGCCGTAAGAGATGGGTGCGGAGCCAGATCCTGCAAGCAGCACGGTTGCCGCGGTCTCTGGAGGCGGGCCCAGGGTCCCCCTGTGCAGGGACAATGCTGTGACAAACTCCCTGGTGATCCTGGGTCACTCCGAGCAAGCGTACCGCTCAGGGAGGTTGGAGTGAAGAGCCCGGATACTTGTGTCGATTTCCTAGATCCAAATGTTTCCTTATTTATTAAAAAGAAAGAACCTTCTAGTCTCTCCCCCCAAATAAAGAGAGAGACCAAAAGTGCAGGAAGCCACATTCCAGGCAGGGAAAACACCTGTGCAGTAGGTCAGAGACGTTGGCCCTGAAGGGAGATTGAGCAGAGAGCTGTGGGAGGCAGGGGCACGGGGGACCGCCCGGGACTGGGGACCACCCTGGAGGAGCTCCTGCCGAGTCGCAGAGAGGTGTGCGCATGACCCGGCGCAGGTGCAGGGTGCACGAGGGTCTTGCACGGGGCGTGGACGAGTCGGGGTGGAAGGCCCTGGGGTGCAGTGTGGAGGGGAGGCTGGAAGGAGACCCACAGAGCCAGTGGAACCGTAGCAGGGTCCCCCGAACTAGAGGATCCACGTGGGGCTACAGACTGTTTAAGAGGGACCATCAGCAGGACTTCAGCTTGATTAGAGACGGCAGTTTCAGCAACAGCGTTGGTTTGGTATTGGGGTTGACTCTTCCGCTGCAAACAACTTCAAATGCTGGGCAAAATAGCCTTAAAACGGCTTGAACAGCACCAATGAAATGACAGATAATAAGAAAGGGACCCTCTGCCTTCGCCTCTGATGTCAGCGCGCTGCAAAACCGATGTGGCGGCTTCTCCCTGCGTGGTAAAGCCCTCCGAAAGCCCGGCGGGTGACAGGGTGCCCCTAGATGCTGACGGTCACCGTGGGCTCCTGGCTGGACGACTGGATGCTGATACACCAGCACACAGGAGGAAGGGGAACAGCTGGGCAGGGGCGTGGTGGATGCACCTCTCTGCAAATTCAGTTTTGATTGGTCGCATCACATCTTGGTGTTTTCCTGTTGAACCGGCGGGTCTCAAGTTCAAGAGTGATCCGGAAGCGGATGCGCAAAGACAGTGCGCTAGCTGTAAAAATAGTGCAAACCGAGCAATTCTCAGTCTTACAGTCAAGGAAGAGCCTAGGATGGTTGTCATTCGTTTCCCCCACAGAACCTAATTGATCCGGAGTCTGTCTTCCGCCGGCCTCCAGAGGAGCCCTAAAAAAGCCACGCCCGTCAGGGTTGGGTGTCCGGGGGGAACACAGTGCCCTTTGCATTGCACTCTCCCCCGAGACAGCAAAGCATTTCCTGTGTTTCCCACTTGGAATCGGGGGTTTTCCTGCCCCCTAGGGAGGCCTCACGCACCCCCCGGGTAGAGTACAGTGGTGCCTCCTGTCAGCAGCCCCCGAAAATCCCACCTGGCGCGCTCTCCCAGAGGCTCAGCCGCCTGGTGAGCGTGGGGACCACAACCTTCCAGAAGAACTAGTAGGAAGCTCTGTAAAGGCTCACGGCAGCGGGGACCGGGCGGACATGGTTTCCCAAGCTGCTATTTCTAGGAAACCACTCAGCCAAAACCTGCAGCTGTTCGCTCTCCAATTCCAGTTCTAGGCGGCATTTTCGTTGGCAGTAGAAAGTGAGGCAGTAATAAGGCTTGGAGCCCACAACTTTGGGGAACCCCTGTCCATGGTGTGCGTGTGTAGGGCTGATAAGTGTGCCCGTTGGCAGAGCATGGGAGCTAACACCCACCGACTCCAGCCCACCTTTTAGGAGCTGATTCAGAGGTCTTCGTGATACCAGAGAGAGCACAGAGCTCGCTCACCTCCGAAAACAAGCTGGCTCTCGTGCTGTGACTGGGTCCCCCTTCTTTTTCAGAAGAGACTGAACCATTATGACCACGACGCCAGGAGTTTGGAGAAAATAGAACAGAATCGAACGTCAGTTAGCCAGGACAACTCTGCATGCACGCAGGGTGTCCTTGAAACATCTGTAACCCAGGGATGTCGCCTGTCCCTTTTGCAGATCCCGTCCTCCCCAGAGGGGAGCTGCCGGGTGACAGTCATGGACTCTTGCCGTCTCTTGGGGGCAGGCAGGAGGTCAGCACTGAAGATGACGACGTCGGCAGGGCACGGGCCTCAGCAGAACCCATCCCGGCTCGGTGGTCAGGACCACACGCGGGCCCCTCCGGCCCGTAGACCTGGTTAGGCATCATGCAGTCACTCGTGTCCTCCTGCCCTGGGTTTCTCTGTCACCACTGGCACGTAACGTGCCGTAGCTGGACGTGTGTAATGCACTCCCATGTGCAGTGCGTGCCCACGCTTTTGGCCCAAACGTTCAGGGGAGAAAAACTTTCCTTGTAATGTTTTAATCCAAATTTTTATTTGTTTATATTTAGGTACTTGTTTTTTGTGTAATAAAGGAGTGTTAGCCTTTACAGTTTAACATATTATGGTCCAGGAAATTTTACGTAACACTTTTAACTCATAAGCAGAAATAAACGAATTAAAAACACGTATAAAGGTACCGAATTAGCACTACCTACGTGTAATGCGCACCCTTGCTTTTCCCTCACAAATTTGGGCCAAAAAGTGTGCGTTCTACCCGGCACAATACGGTAAACACCAGGCTTTCACGTGAAAACGGAGCAACAGCTGCTGACGGTTCCTCCCAGACCCTCCTACAAGAGGGTTAGGAAGTTACGTGAAGAACACACCCCGAAATGTGGTGCTTCAGTGTTTGTCCCTGGTGCTCCGCGCTTCCGGAGGAAGGTTGTTATGCTGGAGCTTCTCTGAACTGGCCGGCATGGGCCTTGAGCAGCCTCCAGCCTGGGCGCGGTGACTGCTGGGACGGGGACGTGCCGCATAATGGGGGGTCTCGGTGGGAGCCCGGGGGTGCCTGGTGCTCGTAGACTCCGACGTCACCATGGGTGCAGAGGAGCCGCTTTACGGCCTCACGGTGACGCTTCTAGGTAGGCAGCCCCCCTCATGGCTGCGGGAACTGACGCCCAGGGACGGTCGGTGACCTTGCAGAGCTGGGTTCACATCCCGGTCTGACTGCACAGCGCGTGGCCTCTGCCTACTCACGCACTCAGTCCCTGACGCAGGCCACACTCTCCGTCCTCTCTGGACGCTGCTGTTCGTTCGGGTTTTCAGTGACGTCCTCAGGGCTGTGCGCTCACCGCCACCCGGTGCAAGACCCGGAGCACGACGCCCCCTCCCGCCGTGTTCCTGCCTCCCCCACCCAAGGACGGCGGCCTGGGTCCCTGTCACCACGGCGCTGCCCAGCCTTCTGCCCTCACAGCGCTGCCCCGGGGCCCGCGCTCAGGCCGTCATTCCGACTGGGCTCCCTTCTGGAGTCTGCTGCCCGTGGGAGGGTCTCTGCTTCTCTCAGCGCATACGAGGCGGAGGGTCCCTGTCGAAGTGCAATGGAGCTGTGGGCCCCCGTGGGCATATCCTGTCGTCCCCCTGAAACCCTTTCGGGGAAAGTTACTTTCCACCGTGGCGCACCCCGC
This sequence comes from Lyroderma lyra, assembly GCA_004026885.1. NCBI lineage: Eukaryota > Metazoa > Chordata > Mammalia > Chiroptera > Megadermatidae > Lyroderma > Lyroderma lyra. The sequence goes on along the minus strand of PVJL010007566.1, from coordinate 6,112 downwards.
CTTGCCGAGCAGTAAGCAGGTGCCCGGCGTCTGGGTGGTGCACGATCCCCGGGGAAATGGTGAGGACAAACAGTGGCTGACCAAGGGTCCTACGATGGCTTCCTGAGCTGTCACACGTACTCTGTGGAGAAGGCCCACAGGCTGGCGTGACCCCGAAGGCCTATTGCATTCAGCAGCGTCGTCTTGGAGTCCTTTCTGTCTAGGTTGTCTCTGAGGCTGATTCGCGCTTAGCGCCTTCTTCGTTGGTGCTTTGTATGTACCTTCTGTTGCCCTAGATTTTGAGTTTTTACTTTCAAGTGACTGGACTTTGGTTTAGTGTCTCTCTTGAGCTTCGTTATATAAGTGTGATGATTCTCTGACATCCTCACTGATTCGATGGATGCCTTGTTATTCGGCAAGACTTGGCGTCTGGAGCAATCAACGTCTCTGATCCCCTTCACACTTGTCAGCTATGCCTGCCGTGGTCACTTCTCACAAACTCTCCTTGATGCCAAGTCTTAGCTGCAGTTGGAACCCTTGGGTTTGTAAGTCGAATCTGTAATAAAAACAAATTACAAATTGAATTCAGAATCAGCATGTGCTTTAAAACATAATACGGCAGAGTTGGAACCTCGGTGGGTAACGTTCAGGTTCATCTGAGATGTGAATTTCTCCTCTTCTTAAGTGCGTGTGTCCCTATCACCATCTAGGGGTTAGTGAACCGTAAAAGGTTGGAAATTAGTGCAAACAAAAGTCCCACACAAAAATGTTTCAACTGATTTAAAAGGAGACATAGCAGATGGAGATTGTTGTCAAAAGAACTCTTTCCAGACTAATTTTTTTACTGTAATCTCTGCTTATTTCAGTCTTTGTCCCTGCACGTACTGATACACTACAAGTCTGCAGTAAACTCATTGCCAGGAGGCCGTTCCAGCCCTGATTGAGACTTCTAACTGGGGGGGGGACCCCTGTCGCAAAGGTTATCTTAGGGAGACAGCAGTTCGCAGTGTTGGCTACAGCTTTGCTTGCTCTTTCCCAGAATTTGACAATACACAAAGCAGTTTGGAGGGACTCTGCAGTAACACAGTCCTGTCCTGCCTGCATCTCCTAAGCGCGGTCGTATTCTGACAAGATGAAGCTGTTTGGGGGAACCTTTGCACGCAAACACAGTTCTCCTGCTAACCAGGTGGGGTCACGCCGGGGCCCCCAGCGACACAGTCACCCCATACCTCAGAGACAGCGCAGGCTCGGCTCCAGCTCACCCCAGCGAAGCGAGTACACGTGTTTTTCGGTTCCCAGCACCTGTGTTAATCAAAGTTATGCTCACGCTGTACTGCGGTTAAGTGGGCCGGCTCTGACCTGCTTAGGGCAGTGTGGGCACTCAGCCTGCAGCAGAGGTTTAGATGTCCCCGTGTCCCTGGCCTGTCCAGGACACTCCGAAGTCCCAGTCCCACCTGTGCCTGTCTCCCCCAGCGTGTCTCACCGTCTGCCAGGACCTCAGTGGGCAGATTGGAACCCCCGTTCTGACGGACGAGATGTGAGCATCAGACTGCACACAGGTCACAAGCTCCCTGTTACTTACAGAGCATCAGGGAAGAGGGTAGGGGACAGAAATGACAACATTGGAAGAATGCAATGGTAATCCTTCAACATCGACTTTTGCTTTTACCGACAGGTTTCGATTAAGTGATTTCTGAAGATCAGAGTATGGAATCATCAGAACCCCTCAGTGATGCATTTGCCGGAATTTTCCCCAGACACCCTCCCGTTACGGTCTCGGGGCAGGGTCTCAGGGCAGGCAGGGTTGCTCCCTAGCAGGAGGCTTAGGAAAAGGTGCCGCAGGAGCTGGGCTGCTGCACCGGACTAGACTTCAGTGACATGCTTTCCCCTTCTCGACCAGCAGCTGAGACCGGCATTGATGGGGCCGTTCCCACCATGCTATGCATGGACACGGGGAGGGTAAGGAGTATTTATTTACAATGCTATACTTCCTCTTTCCTCACATGTCATTACTGAGGATACTGACTTGAAAACAGGATCTTAGTGTCCAATGAGTTCATCGACTGCCGATTTCCCCTGAAATTCCTGGCTTTGTGACTTCCGTGCGCACTGGTCTGGGTGCCACCTGACAGGCAGGCATCTGGAAATGACGAAATGCCCCACGACGGTGTTTTGTTTTCAGGAAGAGGAGTGAGTGGGGGAGGGGGAGGAAATGCAGCTTCGCGGAGTCCCTACTGTGTGCCGGGCACTTGGGTCACTCACTGTGACGCTTTACTGAGCTGCGCCACGGCGCCAGTGAGAACCCCATCACTCCGAACCCACCGGGGTTCCTGGGGGCTTTGGCAGATGCTGGTGTTGGTCACAACCGAGTAAGTCATGTGTGTGGTCTCGGGGACGTACTGATCTGTCCCTCAGTGCACAGTCCTTCGAATGCTGTCATATCTCACTTGTCGTAAGACGGAGCCGTGAAGATGCCACAGCACATCCTGGATAATTCTGCCATCTGCTTACTGAAGTGAAAATAACCCGAAAGAGAAGCCTCCATTCATAAAACACAGTCTTCATGCACACCTCAGAGACACGCGTGGAAAAGACATGTGTTGTCCCCACAAGTTGTCTTGTCCCACTCCGTCCCGGGTGCCTCCCTGCCTGTAAAGACTTCGTGTGTTAGACGGTGCTTGTACGAACGGAGAAGAGTGGAGGGAGGGACAGACTTGCACGGCTGAGTGGACGTCGCGGGGAGATGGACGGCCGTTATGACAGAACATCTGCAGTCGCATGGGCGTGTTTTGTCACAGGCAGCGACGACGACGAGGCTTCCGGGTGCGTCGTCGTTGCACGCAGGAACACGAGTGGCGGTCGGCAGGCGTGGCGGGGAACGTGCGAAAGAGAGAGGGTTTAGGCGTGGGTCTGGGAGGTCGTGCCAGGTGGATCGTGTACACCAGGAGCTTCTGTCAGCTTTGCTGGCTGTTTGAAGGTTTTCAGTCAGAAAGCCAGGGGAAACCTGCAGGACACTTGCAGGCAGACGGACGGACGTGTGCAGAGCTGTGCTGGAGCACCACTGTGAGCGGGTGTTCTCCTCCGTACGCGGAGGAGGCGGAGCATGTCCGACATACGGAGAACCGACGGCCGTGTGACACAGGTGTCCCCGCCACTCGGCTTTATCTCGTCCTAGCATTTCCTCATGGCCGCTTCTACGTTCGGTTCGCTCTTCATAAACGTTGCAAATTGTACAAAATTCTACAAAGCTCCCCCTACACTCCTCCCCAGCTGGCCCCACTCCGTCCACCCCCCCGCCACCCCGTCACAAAGGCGGCCTGTGTGGCCGCGGAGGACTCTGCCTTGTGGTCGGACGTAGCCGGGTGGGGACACAGGCCTCAGCGCTTGCTGCACGGAAGCCATAAGGTTCTTGCGAGCCTCGTCTCCATCTGGGCGATCGGGGTGACCATCCAGCCTCGCAGGGTCGGGGCGAGGATTCCACAGAGACATTTGCAGGTGCTCATGCGGCATGCTGGTAGGCGATGCGCAGTCAAAGCCACAGGCATTTAAAGTGATTTCAGAAGGGACGGCTCGACCCCGGCTCGCAGCCTGGAGGGACCCGTCTCAGCAGCAGGACCCGTGAACATGGAAAAGGCCTCTTGGCCTCCAGGGTCCTCTGGCCCCTTCGGTTTGCAGTTAGACTTACTGGGGTGACATTGGTTTGCAGGAATGAGCTAGGTTCCAGGTGGACAGTCCTACAGTGCACCATCTACTTGTTGTAGAGTAGGCTCAGCACCCAGTCCGAGTTCTCCGTCCATCACCACGTATGTGGCTCCCCCTCCCTCCTCTCCCACCCCCTCCCCAGTGGTCCCCAAATAAGCATTCAAGTATTGACTGTGTCCATGGGGTTTTTGTTTGTTTGTTTGTTTTTTCTTTGTTGCTTTCGGTTTTTGTCCCACACATGAGTGGGGTCACATGGTTCTTGGTTTTCTCTGTCTGGCTTATTTCACTGAGCCTGATGACCTCTAGGTCCATCCATGTTGTCACAAATGGCCGTGTTTCATCTTTCCTTATAGCTGAGTAGTATCCCATCATCTGTATGGACCACAGCTGCTTTATCCCGTCGTCTGTCGCAGGGCACTGTGGTTGTTTCCATGTTTTGGCCACTGTGAACAGCGCTGCAGTGAACACTGGGGCACCAACGAGACAAGGAGCAACACGTGCTGGAGAGGCTGTGGGGACACAGGACCTCTCGCACACGGCTGGTGGGAGTGCGACCTGGTACAACCTCCATGGAGGGTGGTGTGGAGGGTCCTTGGACAGTGGGGAATGCAGTTACCATAGGACCCAGCAGTCCCCCTTCTGGGGACCTACCCAAACAACTTGAAAACCTTAGTCCTCAGAGGCTTTGACTTCTAAATGGAAACACGAGGCGAGACCAGCATTGGAATGCGTGCTGAGGGCCGGCCACGCACCAGGGACACGGATACGCACACCCCTGCCTACGCGGGGCGGGGACAAGGGGTCCCGACCCCCTCCCATCGCAGCATGCGTGGCGGACGGCAGTCATCTTCTTCAGATGGAACCCCTGGGAGCGAGCACTGGGCTCTTAAAAGTTTTGATAAAAGCGAACGCTGAAAGCTCCTCGGCAGTGACTGTCCCTTTCAACCTCGCCTTGCAAGGTCACAAATAGGAAAGGCCTCTTCTAATCTCCAAATCTTAAAAAGAAACCTTGATGTTACGTGGGGCCTAAAGGAATGCCTTCCTCTCGGGCCCGGAAGGATATTTTTATGAGGACGTGAAACTTGTGACAGGAATCATTGATACCTTTGGAATTTTTCTCTCAAGTGACTCAGCCTCGCATTCCGTCACTACCTGGGCATCAGCCCGGGGACTGCATGACGCCTGTCCCCACGCCATTCAGAGTGGAGCACAATTTAGTGACAGAATGCGAAAACGAGGATGTTCTTTTGTGTGCATTATTCTTACCGTGATGAATGATGCCTCTTTTCCTCTCCACTTTAATTAGAATGTTTCTACATTTGCCAAAGAAAACGTTGGAATGGAGACAAAAACCTGAGATTATAGGAACAGGGCTTGATGTAATAGCTTATTTGTGAAGGAAACACAACTTGTTTGGTATTTTATTGAAACAGGAAGTTCAGAACCTCGGCACACACAAGCACAACAAATTCTCAGGTGCTAGTTGAGTCATCTGTTGTTGGAAATAGTTTCCTGGTAGTTTTCCCCTGGATTTACTTTTTATCTTCTTTTTTTTTTTTTTTTTTTTTTTTTTTTTTTTTTTTTTTTTTTTTTTTTTTTTTTTTTTTTTTTTTTTTTTTTTTTTTTTTTTTTTTTTTTTTAAGCACTGGGAGTGCATAGAGGTAGGAAATTACAAAGAGATTCAGTTAAAGATTATGTATATTTTTTAAAAATATCAGCTGTGGAGATTAAATAAATAAAACGGGGAATTCACACACACACACACACACACACACACACACACACGCACGCAGTAATTATTGAGAAAAGCCAAAGTTAAACAATCATTTGCTTCAGTGCTTTTGCTGTTTCAAAAGCAGAACAATTCGCTACAGCTGCCACCACTGAGGAGAGTTAAGTAATTTAAAATCAGTGGAACTTCTCGTGGAACTCGGTGACAAGTCGGGGGCTACTTCTCGTGGAACTCGGTGACAAGTCAGAGGCAACTTCTCATACAGCTTGGTAACAAGTCAGAGGCTACTTCTCCTGCAACTTACTGGGGAGCCCATGAAGGGGTTCAGGGGACAGTGGTTGGGGAGTTAAGGTCCTTGCAAGTGATCCTTAGTCTTCTAACTCGTGTGGCCCTGGCCTGGCGGGCTCACCCCTCTGCTGCGTTAGGACGATTACAACTGCCCTGTGCATGCAAAGACACGTCAGCAAGATGCCGACTGACAACGTGACACTGGAAGTCTTTGAGGAGAGGTGTGCACTACCCAATGGCTATTCCCCCCAAAGCATCAGCACCTCTTTCTTATTTAATCGAGATTTTGGTTTTTTAGGGGTTCATTCTTGGTGTTGTACATTCTGTCAGTTTGGGCAAATGTGTAATGACATGCATCCACCATTGTCATGTCACACAGTACTGTCACGCCCTATGCACCCTCTGTGTTCC
>PVJL010007565.1:62158-76610 GCA_004026885.1 Lyroderma lyra | reverse complement strand
TATTGACTTTCAAAAACTTTGTTAGCCACTTTTGGGCTTTGATTATTTTTTTCATAAAGGAAAAAGCAAAGCAAGTTGTTAGAGGCAAGGAGCCAACCATCTGTAGAGTAAATAGAGAATGGAGGGTGGGCCCTTGGCTGACTCTTTCCCGGGTCAAAAGTCAGTGATCCCATATGGCCCTAATCCATGTCTCCAGCTTTGACCATGAGGAGCACAACTGGAGGGGCTTGTCACAGGGTGAGATAAATTTGAGGACCAGAAACATGTCAGACCTACCAGTGCACCCCAGGAAGCTGATGGGGGTGGGGGCACCATGCAAAGTACAGGCAGTTAGGCAGGGGCCTGGGACAGGCTGGTAAGGCATTAAATTATGACAGAGAGGGGATCCCGGGGCTGCAAGTCAAGCTCATTGTTGCCAAAAGGAGCCCAACTCTGCATCCATCCACCAGTGTATGCATCCATCAGTTTAAACATGTATCATCACTTCATCACTCCGTATGTGCACCCAGCCACTCAGCCATTCTTCCACCACGTCATTTTCTACCCATCCACCCAACAACTATTTACAAAGCACCCACTCTGTCTGGGAACAGTACTTAACTCAGCAGGAGCCTGTGTTGGAAGATCAAAATACCAATAGACAAGGACCTGGGACAAAGAGCCTCCAGGCTCTCAGAAGAGGAAAAGCATACACAAAAGCTGAGCTCAGATGAAACACAAGAGGGCTGGAGTCATAGGGGGAGTGGAATCAGGTTTCAGACTCCTGAGATGGGGTCACAGCCACAGGGAATACAATGCGGCAGAAGACCCTGATGGGAAGTGATACACGAGGGCAGAAGAGGGCTACAAAGGGTGCCCTGATTCTGTGTCCTAGAGCAGGAGATGAAAGTTTTAAAATCCCTGTGGCTGGGCCCAGGGAGCCCCAGTTGAGAGGCCATGAGATTCCAGGACAAGACCGAGGCAGGGACTTGGCTAAGATGTCCAAGACTTGGGGCACCCTCCAGCATCCCCCTCTGGCTAGCATCTTTATGGCAGCAGAGACCAACTCAGGCTCAGAAGCCACATTCAGAGGTTTTGCCTGTAAGGCCTTCTCTTCCTCACTCTAGAAGCAGGGCTGAGGGTCTCAGCCTCAGTTTGCTCAAGATTCAATAAGTCAAAAACCAAAGATGTATGAGGTAGGCCCTTGGTGACCTAAATCTGTATTGGCCCCAATATCCAATGAGAAATTTCCTCCCTGAAAGGATACAGTGATCAGGAGAAGAGGAGCAACTCCCCAGGTTCCTAATCATGCTCCGCCTTGGGTTCGGAACTCACAGTGCTTACCTAAGTATCTGAGATGGAGACATGGTGACAAGTATCAAAGCCTCCCTGTGGTGGGGTATTTGATGGGCAGGACTTGAACTGAGAAGAAATGGGCCACCAGGCCACAAGTCCATTAAAACCTTAATATTTGTTTCCATGGTCCCCAGATGCTCACTGAAACCTAGGGCCATTCCAGGCAATGGAAGCTTGCTTAGTTTATGTGATTTGTCCAAGGCCATTTAGCTACAAGTGACCCAACTAGATGGAGACTCAGGTCTCCCAAATCCAACCTCACTGCTCTGACTACTGCATCATGCCACCTCCTGGGGACATATATGAACAGAGATGCCAGACAGGACTCTAGTTACTAGAAGGAAACACAGGATAGCAGGGCTGGGGGGCCATGGACACCAAACCTACTTGTGAGGCCAAGATGACCCCACTGTGTAAGCAAGGATTGGGGCCAAGAGCCAAATGGGTGGTGGCAATCCTGCCCCAGGCTCAAACAAGCTGGCAGCTCCATCTGGAAGGCTCCCTAAGTGATCTATTCAGTCTACTAATTAGAGATTTATTGATTAAAGATTTACCAATATTTCTTCTTTGGTTTCCTCTTTGAATTCGATCCTTTCTTTCTCCTCAAGAATATCTGAACCCTTGCTCTGTCTCTCATATTCTCTTAAGCCTAAGTACATGAGAGGCATTCAATACTCACCTATAAATGTCACCTCTTGCACAATCTTTAAATCCAGTCATCAAGCAGAGCACTCTAGCAGGTATACCCTCTTTCTCTCCCAGATTAGCAACTGCAGCAGAAAAAGAACTTTCCTTTTCCAGCTGTACTGAGTCTCATCAGACCTACTCAGATCTCCTGCCCATTCCTGAGCCACTTGTTGTGGTCATGGTGGTGTGCAAATGATGATCAGAAGGGGCTGAGCCCCAAGGCTGTCCTTGAAAGTAGGAGCTGTCACTCCAACCACTGGACTGAGAGTCAGGATAAGAAGCTGGAGCAGAAGAAAGGGGAGTAAATGCAGGTAAATGACCAGCTCTGCCCCACGGAAGGGCATGACCTTAGGGTCCAGTCTGAGCCCTGGGAGCCCGGGAGGGCTCAGACCTCTCCCATCTTGGTGTAGTCCTGATGGAGCCTCATGAGCTCTGCCCGCACTGGGTACAACCACTACAGGATTGGACTCAGATGCAGCCCTAGGCTCGTTTAGGACCAAGAGAGACTGAGGCAGAGAGAGGAGAGTCCAGCCCCTTGACATCCTCTTCAAAGTCTTAGGCCCCAAACAGGCCACCAGGTCACTCCCCGCGATCCTGAAGGTCTGGCCACTACTGACAGTCAAGGGGAAATGGCCCACCCCTTCCCAAAAAGGAAGGGGTAGTGCAATTCAGAAAGTCTCAGCGAAGCTGTAGGAAAAGGTCACAGTGGAATAAATTATGGAGATTAAAAGAATACCCAGATCTGTGGTGGCTGGGCCTGCACAGCAGCCCTCGGTTTTCTCTTTAATCATCAGTCTAATTCTGGGACATAAAATTACAAGTTCATTGATAATGATCAGTGATTTCCCAGAGAAAGCCCAGCCCTAATTAAGAGCAAGAGAAGCTGACATTGCTTTTCAACTTCTCACCATGGTCCAGCCAGCAAATTACCTGGCTCTGCAGAGCAAATAACAGCAGTGGGCACTCAGGAGGCCTGGGCTACCTGAGGAACATGTGCTTAGCTGAATTAATATGCAGAGAGAGTCTCTTTGAGTGTTCGCAATTTGCTGGTAATTGGGGCATTGACAGGCGCGGGGAGGAAGCAGCCAAGCTGGTGCAGGAACATGGACATGCACTGCCTGCTCCTACACTAAGATCTGTGGATAAGCACCTCAGACAGCTCTCCTGTTAGCTGCCTAGGCCTCAGGGATCAAGCAAGGGTCAGTGAGTAGTCAGTATCTTGGTATTTAATGGGAGTCGGAGCTTAGTTGGTGATTGGGGTGTAGCCAAGGTTAGAGGTCAGTGTGTGGCCAGTGAGAGGTAAGTCAAGGTCCAGGATCAGGAACAAGCCATCCTGTGCCTGGGTTGAGGGACTGAGGCTCCATCTGTTTCTCTTATTTTCTGCGCCTCCCTTCTTCCCTTCTCATGCTCCCTTGCAGATCTCCTGTATGTTTCTCATCTCTTGGTGCATCTTCTTTCGCTGACTCCAGGTACAATATAAGAGGAGTTTGAGATTGACCTCACAGCCTTTGACTGTAAATAAATTTTATACTATAAAAGGACCTCGTAAAAAACTTTGGCATAGGCTCAAACCACATAAGAGCTTTGGCATCCTCCCGGCTTGTTGTGACCCTCCATGGAGTCATCACCGGGGAATGACAGGAGACAGGTTGTGTTGCTCACAGTAGGAATTGCCCCCTCCCTTGGCCCCATAGCACGGGCTTCCAGCAGGACTCTTGCTTTCCAATGCTCTCCACCAACGCACTGAGCAGATTAGCAGAGCATTCACCTGATCACACCGGTTCAGCTGCATTAAACGGTGGGATCTTCCCATGCCACCTCCATGGTGGTCTTCCTAGGATGGCTCCAGGGGTTCTTTCCAGGAATAGGTCCCTGGGATTCCAACCAAACAGATTCTAGGGAAGAAGCTGATGCTTTGCTTGGCACTGTCAACACAGTTTCTACTGCGTCCTGCTTTGGGGTGGCCAGCTGAAAGTGAGCAGACACCACATGCATCCTGGCTTTGCAGCAGGTTGACCAACTCTCCAGTTTGGCCTGGGACTCAGGACATGAGGCTTTCAGTGCTAAAACTGGGAGAGTCCCAGGCAAATCAGGATGAAACCCAGGACCATCCTGATCCTTCCCACCTCAAGCTGCAGATGAGGGACAGAGAGACCAGCCAAACAGAATGGTCAGGTTTAGAAAGGAAGAGGAAGGACAAAGAGGCAAAAATCAGAATTTACCATGGAGGGTCTGTAAATAGCCTGGTTGGCTTGGAGGCAGGTCTTATACAGAGGGTGCCAAAAAAAGTATACATGTTTTAAGAAAGGAAAAAACTATTCAAATTGTAATACTCAATATATACCAATAACAAAAGATGACTACAAGTCACATCTGACTTCTGCAATTACAAGAGGTGCTCACAGTAGTTACCATCAGTGCCCACACATTTCTGATGACGACGAACTACTGCTTGAGCAATGTTGACCGAAGTGTCCACTTGTATCCCTGCACATGCCATTTCAGTTTCTTCCCGAAGTAGAGCCAGTGTAGCTGGTTTTCCATGATACACCACATCCTTTAAGGTCCCCCACAGGTAGAAGTCAAGGGGTGTCAAGTCAGGAGAACACAAAGGAAACTCAACTACAGCTCTTCATCCTATCCATTATCCTGGCAAATTCTTGAGGTAACTGTGCTTTCGCCATTTTCTCTGACTGTCCTGCCTGTCCTATGGTGGCACTAGCATTCATTAGATTAATGCAATCTTTTGAGTGAAAGCCACACTACACATTGCTATCGTAATTCAATTCAGTTTTGAAAAGTAATACATGGATAACATCTCTTAAAATGTGTATACATGTTTTTGGCACCCCAGTATCAGGACCCAGGTGATAGTCAGGGTTCTTTCCAGCTTAATTGTCTTTTGAAAATACAGTTCATCTTAGAAATACCAGTTTAGCTTGGGCCTCTTGTTGGGAAACTGGTATTCTCTCCCTAATAAAAAGGTTAAATAATTGCGATTGTTGTTATTTTCATAACAGTTAAAATATATTGAAAACTTATTAGCCACAGTCTTAGTCAACTCGAGCTGCCAAACAAAATATCATAGACTGGGTAGCTAAAACCACATACATTTATTTCTCACAGTTCTGAAGACTGGGGAGTTCAAGATCAAGGTGCCAGGCAATTTTGTTCCGGGCAAGAGCTCTCTTCCTGATTTACAGACAGTTCTTGTTGTGTCCTCACATGGTGGAGAAAAAGAGTTCTGGTGCCATTTCTTCTTTTTACAAGGGCACCAGCCCTACTGGATTAGGGCCCCATTCTTTTCACCTTATTGAACACTTGTCACCTCTTAAAAAGGCCTGTGTCCAAATGCATTTACATTGGGGGTTAGGGCTTTAGCATATGAATTTGAGGGTGACACAAACAGTCAGTCCATAATGCAGGAACATGCACACACACACACACACACACACACACACACACGCACGCAAGCACACACACACTTCTCCCACTGAGGCCTAAGAGCAAAGCCAGGCAGTATTCCTCACTTTGAACATGAGTTAACTGAGGCTCAGAGAGGTTCAGTCACTTATCCAAGGTCATTAATAACTATTTGTTAATCTTTTTAAAACATTTTTCTAAATCACCTTGTTTGTAGAACTTGTCACGCCCACATTCCCTCAGTACTTGCCATTTCAGTGTGTGATGAATGTGTCCTGCTGCATGCGCCTGAGGGCTCAGCTTCCCCAGGTGCTGCCCTCAGCATGAAGGATGAAAACTGGATACACAGACCAAAAGTCCCATTTTTAAATGGGACAAATAACTATTTCAAATGGTGCATGGGGTCAGCCTAGTCTCACTGGGTTAAATTCAATGTGTCAATAGGCTGACCAGACGTACCATTTGAAATGAGACAGTACCATTGTCTTCTGTCCTGTTTAAAACGGGACCTGTGGTCAGCCTAGAACTGGTGGATAAATACCACATCTTCCTTGGCTCTTTGATACGTCACTTGAAATGCATGTTCTACAGTCTCCCAGAGCTGCCCTGCAAGACCGAGCCACCACTGTCCACATGCTAACCTCCGGGATAACACACTCAGTCTGCCCCCTGTCCTGCCCCATCTCACTTCCCCACTCCACCTGAGACCACCTCCCAGATAGACGATGGGCATTCACATCTTTGTCTCAACATCTGTTTCCAGGGAAACACTACCAAAAACAATGTTTTGGGGACAAAATTTGGAAACTATGAAAACCATACTCAAGTCCACTTAACAAATATTTTGAGTGTGCTACTTATGCCAGGTATCCTGCTAGGCACTGGAAATTAATGATAAGTAAGATAGACATTGCCTCGTAAAGCCTGTATCTAGGAGAAATAAAAAAATCTGTATCTTACCCACTAAAAATAGCCATTGTTAATTTTCCCCAGATACATAATCGGTATTTTGCAAGTCCATGCAATTGTACACATTATAGTTACTAAATATAAATTGTGCCATAGTTGAATCCAGATTTTTTCCCATAATATTATGAGTATTTTTTCTCTATCTGTAGTCTTTAATAATATGAGTTTTAATGGCTGTGAAATATCCCCTCATTTGTACCAGCATTTATTTAACTGTTCCCCAATTGTTTCCAATGTTCCATAATTACAGATAACACCATGATAAACCTTAAACAGATTCTAGGCGTGCTGTGATATAATCATCTTAACATTTTAGAAAAACCACCCTGGAAGCTCTGTGGAGGCGGATTTGAAGAAGGTGGAAGCAGGGAGGCCAGTTGGAGCTGAGTGGAATATTCCAGGTCAGGGACGATGAAGCCTGTACCCGGGTGTTGGTGGCGGAGGTGAAGCCAGTGAAGTGGGGATTAGGAAGAGAGAACTGGGCATGTGAACGGTGTCTCCACCTCTGCATGCAACCTCTTGTAATCCATTTAGCACTTACATGTTCTTTAACTGTCTCCTTATTAGTCCCAACGCCCCTACTTAACTGTCAGTCCTTCAATGAGAAGCCTGTCTCGTCCTCCAGAGTTTCTGTAAGATCTAATACAGGTCTGGACACATATTACCCTTCTGCCTTTGCTAGAAATAGTTTTGGGTACCTTGTTATACTTCTTTTTTTTTTTAATTCATTTTTATTGTTAGACTTATTGGGGTGACATCTGTTAGCAAGGATTACATAGGTTTCGGGCATACAATTCTACAGTGCATTGTCAACTTCTTAAACTCAGCTTTAAGTGACAGAAATGATGCTTCGTCCACCAATGCACATCCTTCCATAAGTAGGTGTCATTCTCGGAAACCTGCTAAGGTTGGCAGAGCTGGTCATTTGAGCAGGAATGGACTTACTCACTGGGCCCAAGATGTGTAAGTCATCTCTACTCTGAGAAGAAGCCTTGACCTGGGGGATTCCCTGGAAATCAGCAATAGCACTTTGGAGAGAGATGCTCCTGGAGATGTTTCATGCACATTAACTCCATAGGGATGAAAATGGGCCAGGGCAAAAGCAGGCTTTCCAGAGCCTTCCCACACCAAGGGAGGAACTGTGAACTTAGGATGAGTATAGAAAACCCAGAGGGAAAAGAAATTTCCTGCCCTAGGGAGGCCAGGACTTAAAGATCACATCAAAGTTCAGTGAGGTGCAGCATATCCCCAGTAACACCACACGTTTCCTGAGTGCCAAGAGCATGTCGGGCCCTGAGCTGGGTGCTGGAGGCAGAGTGTTGAGCTATGAGGCCTGATCCTCCCCCCATGGAGTTTGCAGTCTACTAGGAGCAGGCTAACGTGGATCAAGAAGTCTGGGGGTCAGACACCTCCTTGTAGATAACCTCACTTCACTCTCTAACAGCCATCCTACGGAATAGCTACTATCATGGTTCCCATTTTACAGATGTGCAAGTCAAGGCTCAGCAAGGTTAAGTTAGGTAGCCAACTATCACAGCGGGTGAGCGAGCGGTAGGGCCATGATTTGAACCAAGCTATAGCTAACTCCAGAACTGTCTCCTGCCTTTGTCTAGGACAGTGGTTCTCGACCAAAGGTGCTCTCTTTCCCCAAGGGTACATTTGGCACTGTCTGGAGTCATTTTGGGTTCTCACAGCTAGGGAAGGTGTGCTGCTGGCATCTCTTGGGTAGAGACCTGGGATGCTGTCCAACATCTTACAAGACAGCCCCTCACAGCAAAGAATTATCGGGCCCAGCATGTCAGTGGTGCTGATGCTGATGATGCCGGGTTAGCATGTGTGCCACGAGCCCCATAACCGGGGGCTCAACTCCCCCTGAAAACTCAGGATTTGTCAGAATGCACAGTGTCTGACCAGGGAAGCCAGCTCCAGGCCCCAGGTGTGCGTGGCCCTGGCAGCCAGAATCCCAACCCCAAAACACGAGGAGGACAGAGATGGATCAATGTCCCAGGTGCCAGATGAATGACACCTGCAGGAGGAACGGGAGGCCAGGTGGAGAGCTCCCAGAGCAGCTGCGCCTCCTCACACCCTGCTCGCATGATGTTTGTCCTGGCGGCATATTCATCAGTTCCTTGAAAGATAAAAACACAAATAGTTCCCGGAGCCACTTGCTCTCCACGGACAGCACTGAACTAATATTTGTTTTAGCAAATGGCTGGGCTGTTCATCTTCTCTGGCAAGGGGGATTTGTTTTTCTCTCAGGAAATCCCTGGGACTCTAAGTTAGAGAAGTCTACGTCAGGAGGGCCAGTGCCTCCTTCGGGCCCGATGCACAGGGAAAGCAGAGGGAAGTGGAGGCGCCATTAGCTGCCGTCTTGCTGTGTGCTGGGTTTTAGATGCTCATCTCCTTCATGAGTGTCTTGAAAGGGATAAGATAGATTTTTTTTTGAGGGAGGGGGTCCCAATTTACAGAGAAGAAAACTTAAACTCAGGGAACTTAGATAGCTTATCCAAGGCCACACAGCTTGTGAAGGACATTGATGGGCATGGGATCCAAAGCCTGGGATCCAAAGCCTGCACACAGGTAGGTCGATGCCATGCCAGTAGCAGAAACTTCTCAGCAGATCAGAATGTCATGCACCTCCCTGATGGGACAGAGAAGTCATGCCAGGAGTAGGGACGGGGATCCACTCAGCAAAAAGCTCTGTAGGCCCCACTCCTGTCAGTAATCTTTATGTTGCAAGTTAAGAAACCCAACTCAAATTGGTCTAAACAATATAAGGATTTATCCATGAGGAGCTAGGAATTCTTGAGGTAAGGCAGACTTCAGAGTTGGTTAGATTCAGTGGCTAAACAATGGCGTCAAGGACCTAGTCCTTTCTCTTTCTCCTCTCTCCCTTCTGTAGCGTCAATTTTCCTCATGGTGGCAAAATGGCTGTAGCAGTTCCTTCTAAATCCCTCCATCTGGAGAGAGGAGGGTTGGCCTTCAGTAGATCTCTAAGACCAGGAAGACACCTTCTCTTCTATAACCCCCTGGAAACTTCTCACATCTTGATGGCCCTGTTTCAGTCATATGCCCATCCCTGAACCAATCTCTTTGACTGGGCCAAGACCTTGCACTGACTGGCTTAAGCCTGAGCCAACTGAGCAAAAGGGATGAGATTCAGAACCTGCCTGAAAGAAATCAGAACCAACTCTTGGTACTGGGGTCAATGCTCTAAAAACAACATGGTCATTCCACATACTCATTTTATTCATGGATGGGGGATGGAGGAAATCTGGGAGAGGGGACTCCCAGGTGCATCCCAAGCACCAAGCAGACCAGTTTCTGTTTGAAGTCAGATGGGAGGTCAGTAGATAGCCTGGGACATAGTAGGCACTCAGCAAATGTGTTGAATTAGTTAACATAACTAACAAGGTAGACATTAGATGATGGTAGATAAATGGTAGATCAATGCTAGATAGATGGACACCAAACTTTGTACTTCGATAAGAGTGAATTTGCTTTCTTCTCAGGCACACATACAATATACACAAAAATTGAGCACATATTGAGTCACAAAAAAATCACTAAGTTCCTTAAAGTAGAAATATTATCAACCACTGTTCGACTCTCTGGTCCTGAGTTTGACTCCTTTAGATTCCACATATAAATGAAATCATAGCAGTTTTTGTCTTTCTGTGTCTGTCTAATTTCAATTAGCATCATGTCCGCTCTGAAATCATGGCTCTTTGAAGAATAGCTGGGCTGGCAAAGTACAGGATGATCCTGGGATATCCTATGGTACTAAAAAATAAGAAAATGCTCAAAAACTGATGAGGCATGTATAGGACATCAGTGCTAACTTATATAGAGGCCTACAATGGTCAAATAGAAGACAATTGGAACAACAGAAATAATATTATAATTATAATCTATAGAATAGAATAAATGTCCATGAGCCAATACTAATGTGAATAAAACATCATGAATGAATGAAAAGTGAAAACCTTTTTTTACAATGGAATCCCAAATAATAAAAATAGAAGGAATGATGAAAATAGTAATAGCTGTTGAGTCAAAACATCATTCCTAGGTGCTACCATCAGTGGGCAAAAATATGATGAGAAGCAAGATATTTACATAATCTCAAAGCACCCTCTCAAAGGATATCTATTAAGCACTAATGGGAAAATGACAACTTGACATCCAAGAAACCCGGTAAATGCCACCTGATCAAAGTTAGCATCAGCCGTGACGGGACTCCTCATCCTCCCTGTCCTGACAGCAAGCACTGAGGAGGACATAATATCACTTGTGTGGTAGTCCTGCCAAAAATATATAACCCAAATTAATCATGAGGAAACATCAAATAAATCCAAGTGAACGAACATTCTACAAAGCAGCTCACCAGCATTCTTCATCAAAGACAAAGACAGACTAAAGAGAAAGGTGATGTGATAACTAAATGCAGCGTGCAATCCCGGACTGTACCAAAGACATTAACGGAACAACTGGAATAAGGTCGACACTTTAAATAGTAACACTGTATCAGTGTGAATTACCTGATTTTCATAATTGTACTGTGGCTGTGTGTGATGTTAACTCTTGGAAAATCTGGGTGAAAGGTTCATGGAAATATTTTGTAATGACCTTTGCGTATGTTGTACATCTGAAATTGCTCCAAAATAAGAAAACTTTGGAAGTTTAATAAGAAACTTCTCCCAGACTAAATATAAGGTGATGGAAAGAGAAGTCACTGCACTGTAGAACTGTATGCCTGAAACCTATGTAATCCTTGCTAACAGATGTCACCCCAATACGTCTAACAATAAAAATGTATTAAAAAAAAAAAAAAGAAACTTCCCCCAGAAAGGTTAGGATAGCTAATGTTCAAACTTCGGTTGTTTGCTATGCAGGGTTGCAATCTCTAGAATCTTTAATAAAATCCCATAACCCCCAATTCCTTGGTTAGTGGTCCTTTAGGGGAATCAAGTTCCATCTGACAAATAGGCATGAAAGTGAGATTGAGAGTCAGGGCAGGAGAAATGCAAGTTGCTAGAAAATTCCCAGAGATCTGAGGGTACAACACGGTGTTTCTCGCCATATGTAGGATGAAGACTGAGACCCCATTTTTTAACTGATAAAGGACAGAGTGGGCCTATGAGAATGTAAAACATGGGTACACTCAGGTGCAAGCACTCGATAACATAAGAAATTGATAGGACATGGCAGAGGAGGAAAAGCCTAACTAGGCTGTCCCTTCTGCCACTGGCCAGGTGACAGAGCAGCGCTGACTGAGGCAGGCCTGCCAATCACACAGAGGAGAGGCTAATTCAGTTATCACTGACCGCTTAGTGTAAGTCACTCACTAAAAAATAGAGCGGGAAGTAGGAAACCGGCAGGAAATGGGTTGGAAGAGGAGAGAAGTCCTAGGATTCAGCAGAGGGCAGAGTGACTGCAGGAGCAGGGATGCACAGAAAGGGGAGAGAAGAACCAGGGATGATTTGGAGAGGACACAGCCATAGTTCTAGGCCTTGAACAAGGAGATTCCAACAGATGGAAGGAAACTGTAAGGTGGTCACTTCAGGCTCAAAAAGGAAAACACACACACATACCTAAAAAATAGTTGTGTGTGTGTGTGTGTGTGTGTCTTCCACCCAGATATTCTTCTGTCTCTTAATGCTGTAAGATATTTCAGCAAACTATAATACAAAGTGCAACACAGAGGATGCTGAGCCCCCAGATCAGATGGAGAACAGTTTATTGCCTTCCTCCAGATAATCCACTCGGCAAGGGACAGCCAGGAAATAATGCCCAAAACAACAAACACGCAGAGCCAATGCCCTCGGGGACCAAGGCAGCCTGTCCTCCCCCAGCTCTGAGCAGCTCAGGTCCAGTCTCACATGCGAGGGCTCCTCTCTGGGTGCAGGGCTTATCCTGGGAATCTGGAATGGGGGAGAGATGTGGAAGAATGTGGAAAAGGCAGCTGGTCCCACTGAGGTTCCCTGTGGGGCCAAGCCAATGTCCTAGGACAGAGGGTACTGAGACCCTGACTCCTCACCCCTTCAAATGTCAACGAGAATCCCCAGTCCCCAACTTCTCCCAAATGACAAAGGACCAAGGGCTGAAGCTACAATGTCCCATAGGCCATCCAGGAAGAAAGCAAATAATAAAGAGACAGGTGCTGAGACAAAGACAGAAGGGACAGAGGTGGGGTGGGAGAGGAAGAGTGGAATAGAGACAGGGGAGGTGAGACCAGATAGGAATGAACAGGTAGAGTTATAGACCCTGAGACATGATAGCAAAGACAGGGTCGTGGGCAGAGCCGAGAAGAGGGGAAGGATGCAGAGGGATAGGAAGGGAGGAGAGACGGGGCCTTTAGCAACAGGGACAGCATCAGAAACAGAAGCAAAGTCCAAAGAGCATGAGAATGAAATCAAGGAGTGGCCAGGGGGCAGAAATACTCTCTGAAAGAGGGTGAGTTTGGACCCGATGATCTGGACGTTTCTGTCTAGCCTGCTAGTTCTTTGTTTCTCTGACTCCAAAGGAGGGGTAAGAGGACAGAAGTAAGGGTTAGTGAAATAGATGGGGGGGGGGGAAGAGAAGAGAGAATGGGGGCAGCAGAGAGATTAGGGTGACAGAGCAGGAGGCGCTGTGAGGAGAATGGGAGAGGTAAGAGAGAAATGTCAGCCCATGAACTTGGAGCAGGAGTAAAGGGAGAGCAAGCCCAGGAAGCAGGGAGATGTCAAGGAACTCCTCTCCAGGGTCACTGAGGCTTCCCAATTGTCCCAGCAGTGACAAAGGACAGGCACTGCCTCCAAGAAGCTTGGGGCCCAGGTCTCTGCCTCTCAAGTGTGGTGATGGGGTCAGTGGGTCTCCCACAGCTGGACCCAGGCATCTGCTGACCCTGCCTGCTCTCCCAGGGCGGCGGGACATGGGGACTGGCTTTATTTCCTGACTTCCTTCTTCATCCAGCTCCCTCCCCTCCCCCTGCCCACAATTCTGTCTGGCACTTACTATTTTTAAATGAGAATGTACTAAAATTAATTTTATTTGGAGAATTATCTGAGAATTTTACAACCCCTCTTGGAAACAGCAGTGATAGCCTACGGGAGCTGCAAACGGAACTGGGAACCCTTCTGAGGCAGACATGTGCCATCTGCCAGCTTTAGAGCTGCTGCTGCTGCTGCAGCCAGTCACGTAGGCCCCTCAGGGGTGGGAAGGCACGCTGAGCGACACCAGCTTTCACCCAGCAGTAAGAGCCAGCATGGTGCTGGCCTGGTGGAGGGGCCAGGGTTAGGGCTCAGCCGTTGGCTGTAGCTGCTTTGTCAGCAGCCAGTGTCATAGGTCAGGCAGAGTCCACTCTCTAAGGTCAAGTCATGGGGTCACAAAGATTTCAAGAGGTGTCCTTTCTTGGCCCAGCCTTCATCCTCCCAGATGCCCCTCCCCCACGTCAATGCCTTCCCCTTTGCTACCAATCTGTCGGAAATTCTGTCGTTTTACAAAATCGAATATTCCCAACCACAGACACTGTCACTCACAGAAGCTCAAGAAGCACTGTCTTGGGTGCTCAGGGTACTGTGCTGTGGGGACACCCTCCATCGGGTACAGTCAGTCCCCACTTCACATTGTTCATAGGTTTCTGAAAACTGAGACTTTAAGCAAAATGACATACAGGGTCTGGCAGAAGTAACACCAGCATGTCACATGAGATGGACAGCCATTTGAACATTTCACCTAAAATGTCACCTAAAGTGTGCTTGAGGGGGATACTGTTATGTAACAGAATTACATGCTTATGATTTTCTAATAAAATGTTTGGTGTAGATTCTGGCTTATAAAAAAAAGGGCATTGCTCATGCTGGATCCTGTACAACAAAACCACTTTTACACTAATTGATATAAACAAGAGGTAACATCCTATGGCATATTTCAAAAACATCACCAAACTTTTATTTTTTTTAAATTCGTTTTTATTGTTAGACTTATTGGGGTGACAGGTTTCAGGCATACAGTTCTACAGTGCATTGTCAGCTTGTTGTATAATAAGTTCACCACC
>PVJL010007565.1:0-62058 GCA_004026885.1 Lyroderma lyra | reverse complement strand
TGACTGGTAAAGAAGCTGTGGTACATTACTCACCAAACTTTTAAATAAAGACCCAAAACACTTTTAATATTAAACACTGAAATAAATGTGAGCCATACTTTCTGCTCAATTTTGCTGTGAACTTACAATGGCTCTAAAAATATAAATTCTAATTAAAAAGTTTAAAATAAGAATAAATAAAAAACACACATAGCTACACTTGAAAACTAGGGAGGAATATATTAGAGACCTGAAACAAGAGGACGTTCTACAAAAAGGAAAGAAGGAAAAAGGGTCTTGCATTTCCAAATTGAAGAGAAAATGTTCGGCTGGTGACATACAGGCAAAAACTCTGCAACAAAGCAGGAGAAGAGAAGGGGATGAGGCCACCTATGGTCAGTGCAGTGGATGTGGGGACTCAGGTGCAGAGCAGGCCGACCAGATGTACCATTTTAAACGGGACAGAAAGCCGCAGTACTTTTCAAACTGTACATCAGCCTAGCCTCACTGGGCTAAACTCAAGGTGTCAGTAGGCTGACCCTACATACCATTTGAAACAAGACAGGACCGTTGTTTTCTGTCCTGTTTCAAATGGTATGTCTGGTCAGCCTAGTACAGAGAGCAGCGCCCAGGATAGTTGGCCATGCCACATCCGGAAGACCAGCCACTGACATCCTCTGCCTGGTGATAGGACCCTCGCAGCTATCCTCAGTATTCAGTAAAACTAGTCAACTCCCTACCCACCCACAGTGGACTGCAAAACAGCCTAAGGGGAAATCTCAATTCTGAAGATGAGCACAGCGTCCAAATTCACTGTGCATGAGGAGGGACTTGAACAAATTTGACTTAACTCTTAAAGGACAAAGTAACCTTGGGCAGACTAGGGATTTGGGAACTTCTAGGAAACAACTATGGCTTCCAGAACCATGTCTTCACTGCCCTCGGCAGAGGCAGAGCCTAGCCTGAAAGTCCCTGAGACTGACAGACAAGTGGTCTAGGGTGAGAAAGGGTGGAATGAGAGGAGAATAGGAGAAAAGCTATGAAATCAGCATCAGACATTGGGGAGTCCAGTGGCCCAGGGTTTGCTCCCTGGACACCTCATGGAATCTCTCCTCACCTCTGGTAGAGTTTCCTAAATGCATCCTTTTCAATTTCAGAAAATTCGTAGTATAATGTCAGCATCTTCAGGTCCCTCCAAATGTGAAATGAAACCCTGATGGTGAGCCGACCTCAGCAGAGGAGGTAATGGATTGCATTTTCTAGGTATCAGTTTCTATTCGTTGCAAGCAGAAATCTATCTATATTGCAAATGGAGTTTATCCAGGGGGGAGAACATACAATGTGGCTAAACTGAAATGCAGCTACAGACAGAGGCTTACAGACAACAACCAGTCACTATTGGAGATTCATGCCCTGAGCTCAGCTGCACTGGCCTGCAAGTGAGAGAGAAAGTTAATGCCTCTCTGACTTTCTTTCTTGCTCATTAACACTTAGTAGCTTCCAATTTATAGTCTGTGGCAATATTGTAAAGGATCCCTGCTTGAATCCATATGTCCAAGCATTGTCTGCAATCTCAATAAATTATATGCTTATGTATTGATACACAACAATGTTTCTAGTGGGTATAGATGCTTAAGAGCCATTGAATTTATGGCAGCTTTTTAAATATTAAGTGTTTGCTCAATCTAGTATTATTACAAATAAGGCTGCTAAGATGTGGGAGTCTTATAACATTTTTTGACCTAACAAAGAAGTCCCTATATCCCAAAAGATGGCATCCAGTGCTCTCCCCAGAGAGGTCCCCCTGTTCCAAAGAGCAGTTGAGAAGAAACATGAGGAATGGAGTCTGAGCGAGTAGATATGATTGGCTATGAATAGACACGATAGGTTCAGTGGGGCACGAGGAGAATAGGTGAGGCAGGAGTTAGGCATTGCACAGAGGTATGTGGTGGCTGGGCAAGAGAAGTTATGGTTGGGTAGGAGCCACTCTGAGTAAGAATGAGTGTCAGTGGGCTTGAACAGGTGTGAATGGGTGTGTGGGGGTGGAAGTGTATTTGAGTGAGTGTGAATGGACTTGAATGGGCAAAGGTAGTGATGCTCCCTTAATGTCCCATCTACTCCCCTGAAACTTGCCATCAATTTTTGCAATCAGGTGGCACCTGTGTGACTATTCAACAGGCTGTTAGCAGAAGTGACTTGTACCTCCTCTGGGCTAAGGCATGGAAGAGCCAGGGTGAGACCCTCTAGTGTCTCTTTTGTAGCCATAGGGACGAGCAACATTCCAGATGGCAGAACTTCATCGCTGTGGGTCCCTGAGTGACCGTGTGAATTTGACTCCACTCTCTGATAACCAAGGTTGGACATGCAGCACAGATGAGAAATTAATCTTAGTTGTGTTACACCACTGAGATTTCAGAGGTTCTTTTTCTGCAACATGACTTAACTGGGCCTGAATAGCACAGTGGCTGAGGGGAGGACGTGGGTCAGTACGTGCAGTGAATAGGTAGGTTTTCAGCAATTCATTCTATTTGTCCAGCAGATTTTTAGGAGGCAGGTATTAGGTATTCATTAGTGAACAATACAATCAAATGCTGGTCCTATGGAGCTCATATTCTAGTAGAAGAGAGACAAACAAAATAAACAAAATTAATTAAATGCATAGTATATTGAAAGGTGACTAAGTGTTATGGGGAAAAAAATAAGGTCTCTTGTTAACCCTGGCTAACAACAGTTGCATGATTTGGCCCTAACAGAAGGTGGGCAAAAGTCTGGGCGAAGGTCATGGCCCCTCTCCTGGCCTAGGTGGGAGACTCTCCCTACCTGTCTGAAATGCTGAGAAAGAAAGAAAGAGGCTTCAGGTGTTGTGGGTGAATTTTGCAGCTCTGGCTTCTGAGGCTGAGTCAGTTCCATGGAGTGGTGAGGGAGACATCGGGCCATAAGGAATGTGAGCCAAGCGCAGGAAGGATGCTCTCTGTCCAGCGTGTCTGAAGCGAATTTGCCTCGTACCTGGGACAAGGTGAACAATGAAAGTGTGCTGACTTTGAACTGTGCCATTCCCCCTCCTTCCTTTATTCCCATTTCTGGGTTTGGGTCTCAAGGTCTAGAGATTTTAATCCCTGGGGAAGGGTAGGGTGTGAATCATTTGTTGCTTCCTTATTCTGCAGCCAAGTTCACCATTTCCAGTCCTTCATTGATTCTTTCCTCTAAAGATCTTCCAATTTGGTAATTAGGAGCTGCTCCCACTCACCTCCTAGTACGCATTAATTAACTAAGAAGAGTATTGCTGAGCCTGGCTTAGGAGAAAAGGTGGGTGGGGGTTGAGGATGACATTTGAAACCACGTGTGTGTCTCAGACCCCTGGGAAGTAGATGCAGCATAGACAGTCACTTGATTGTGCAGAAATTAAGTACAGTTCATTAAAACACAATATTTAAGTGTAATAATTCTGTGGGAGCAGCTTTGAATAATTGAAGATGTATTTAATTGACTGGATTGCTCTGTTGTGAATCCTAAGAGGAAGACAATAGAAATTTTTAAAGTTGGGTAAATATTGACTAATAAATTTTCAGCATAGAATTTCCTTGCTAACAGGCACATGGCTTAATTCTCTAGGCACAGGCCTTAGCTCATGCATTGGAACATTTGGTGACTAAGTCTATGTTAAGCTCTTACATGCTCCTCATGATTTTATGCTCATCATGTACACCAGTTTCTACTCCCCAACCGCAGACTCTGATCCCTACCTTCCTGTCAAGTTAGATCCTGGAGGCTCACAGGATTCTTATTTCCAGATAATTTTAAAAATATCAACTTCATAGTAATAATGCTGATAATCATGTTCAACACAAATAATTTATTAAACTTTTTAAAATAAACATTCATATTTTCCCTAGAAAGGGTTTCATGTTGGATAATATTTCCCCACACAGAACACACAAAAGCTTAGGACAGTCATCATCTCCCACAAATAAAAACCCATATTTCATATACTCTTCAGAGATTTCCTTTTCTTCTGTGTAGTATCTGAGGCACGTACCTTTTTACTATCTCTCAGTGTGGGTGTACTCGTAGCTGTGGACACGTGTTGAGAAGTACTTGGAGATGAGTTATAATCCACATCAAGGCTTGGTTTTTAAATCGTTCCTGTTCTCAACCACTGATCCATAACTGACTTGCTTAAAAAAAATCACTGACAATAATAATTGAAACTATGTTAAACATTAAATAAAAAAACTACTTGAAAAGAATCTTGATTGAAGACAACACACTTTTACTCAGTCAATAACTAAACTGATCAAACAGTGTGACTATGGATGTATTTATATGTTTGGGGAAGTTCTAGAAATGTCACAAATGGATTGTTCTGAAACTGTAATGACTAGCAGAAGAGTGGTTTCAGGGAAGGGTTCATAGCCACACCCTCTCCAATCATCACTCACTTATGTGATCTAATTTTGAAGTGTTCTCATTAATGGTGATTCAAACTTAACATTTATGGTTCCATAACTAATGTTTTGTATTGTTTTACTTTACTTGTTTTTTTGCCATTACTGATTATTTTTCACGTACCCCTGAATGACCCACCACGTACGGCCAGGAGCATGTATACCACTGCTTGGGAACCAATGGCAGTAAGGGTGAATAGAACCTAAAGGGAAAGAAAACAAAGTCAGTGAACATGTACAATATAATAAAGAGACTTCAAAGGTGATTAGCTAGGTAAAATGTTTGCATGGAAGAAGTTGCATGGAATAAGTCCTGGGTTTAGATCAGGTGACCTGTGTTTGAAAGAACTTCGTTACTTTGAGTATGAGCACAAGCACTGTATTTGGCACTTTCACATACATTAAATTAGTCAATATTTTTTATCTTCTACTTCTGCTTTCACTATGAAGTGTTACACATTATAATATAACGGCATGGTGGTACATTGTAATACATTTACATAATAAATTATGCAACACAATAGACATAGACATAATTTATATCATAACTTGTGTATACCAATAAAATTTACAAAGCATTTGTTCATGAATTGTCTTATATGATCTTAACAAGTTTTTGGTGGGTATCATCATCCAACTCTCTTTGCCAATGTGAGAGTCTCAAAAAACGTAAGTGGCTGCTCATTGGTAGAACTGGAAAGCTGGTCTCCTGCCCTTGACACTGGAAACCAAGTCAAGGCTTGTGGCATTCAGTGGTCTGGAGCCTCAGCTCCAACAAGAACCTGGTTAGTTTCTTGCATTATCTTTACATCTTTCTAATTATACCAGGTCTGACAATTAAGTTCGTGAACTCATCCTAGAAAAAGTGCTGCATACCTCATTGCTGACTATCACTGCGGTCACCTTTGATGTACCCCCTTGGGAAGCTGTGCACCACTGCCAGCACCTAGTCGATCCTTCAAACCAATATTGGAACACTTTTTCTGGAATGGCCATCAGATCTGACATCATATTACCTTTGATGTCCTGGATGTTCTCAAAATGTCTTCCTTTCAATATTTCCTTTATCTTCAGGTAAAGTAAAATAGTCATTGGGGGCCAGATCAGGTGCGTAGAGAGGGAGTTCCAATACAGGTATTTGTTTACTGGCTAAAAACTCCCTCACAGACAGTGCTGTATGAGCTGGTGCATAGTTATGATGCAAGAGCCATGAGTTGCTGGCGAAAGTTTAGGTCATTTTTATCAAACTTTTCATGCAACCTTTTCAGGACTTCCAAATAGTAAACTTGGTTGACTGTGCAGTTGGTACAAATTCATAATGATATCAAAAAAAGATAGTAACATTGTTTGACTTTTGATTTTCACTGACCAAAGTTTCCTGGCTGACTTCCATTTTGCACTTTGACACTTTGTCTCAGGATCGTATTGGGAGCCCATGTTTCATCACCAATGATAACATGACCCAAAACATTATCTTGCCTCTCCAAAAAAGGTCTTAGCAAACTTTGATTCTTCTTTGTTTTTGTTCAGCGGTGAGCTCCTTCAGAAACATTTTTATACATACCTTTCTCATGCCCAGATTTTCAGTTACTATTTTCCTAACTGTTTCTTTATCAGTGTTTTGTTGGTTTGCTGTGCTTCTCACAGCTGAAGATTTTGATGCACAATTCGACAAATTGTTGCAATGTTTTCATCAGTTGTGCTTGTTACTAATTCCCCTGACCTCTCTTCATCAATGATGCTTTCTCTTCTCTCAAAGATATGTTTAATTCTTTGGTATTCTGCCGTTTTCTTCATGGCATTATCCCCATAAACTTGGACTAACATGTCCCTGATTGCACTTCCACTCTTGCCAAGTTTAACAAGAAATTTAATGTTTGTTCATTGCTCTAATTCAAGCTCCCACATTCCTGTGGTGGCACGCAAAAACACGCAGCAATAATGAACGCCACTCAGCAAGACACCATCACATGTTAACACAAACACAACTGTGAGACAGATATACTAAGATTATGGAACCTTACCAAGTTGTTTGTATAGTGCTGCCAATGTAAGTGCATGACACTTACATTGTCATACTTAATTGTCAAACCTCGTACCAGTAAATAAAAATAATTATTTGCATAAGAGTATTTATGACCAAAATTTTTCCTAAGAATACCTTTTTGTCTGTAACTCACCAATTTTGCTCTACAATATTATTTTTATTGATACATGAAGAGATTTTAATTTCCATTCTGATTTCTTTATTAACCCAAGAGTACTTCAAAATGTGTGTGTGTGGTTTTCAAAAACTTTCAAGTATATAAGGGCTGTCCAGAAAAAGATTCAGCCACAAAAATGCCTCTAGTTTTCATACAACTTGGCTGGATGCTTTCCGACAGCCTCATATAAGATTCTTTGGTCATCTTTGTGTTGTTAATATGTAATTCTATTGCATTTTGCATAAGAAAATAACCTGTTTGAATTGGCCTATATTAAAATGGCCTGTTTCTGTCTTTTAGAATTTATTGAGGTTTTCTTTGTGGCTCAGTTTGGGCCACATTATAAAGATTATAATGAAAAAAATGATTATATTTAACATAATCATTTTTATATTAAAAATTATTTTTAATATAAAACATAATTACAAGTAATACAATTGAAAAATCCCTATATTCTCTATTAGGCACAAAACTAACAAAATTAAATCTCTTATTTTTCTATTTGAATTCCCTATTTCTTAATTATTTTTAATCTATTTGCTATGTCAACTTACGAGAAGAAGTATCAGGTTTTGTCAATTTTTTCTTGCATTTCTGTTTTAACTTTATAAATGATTATGGCTTTGTACCTTTCTCCTTGTAATTCTATCTGGTTTTGCTTTAATATTCAAATCTATGTTGTTGGCACAAAATGGTTCATAATTAGGATCCTTCCTTGATGCATTATTCCTTATATCTATAAACAGTGCTTTAATTTGCCCTTTATTATGGTTTTCACATTAAATTCCAATCTCCCTGATATTAATATCACTATTCCAGACTTATTTGCTATATTTGTCTATATTTTTCATCTCTTTATTTTCAATATTCCTTTGTCATTTTAAGAATTCTCATATGCACCATATATCTGGATTTGGGTGAGAGTCTCTGTCTTCTAATAAGTCAGTTTAATACATGGTTATGGTTACTTAGACTTATTCCTGCCAAACGATTTTGTATTTTCCACACTTGATTTTGTATTTTCCACACTTTGTGTTGTTCCTGTTCATCCTGCTTTGTTTCAATTTTCTTCTAAGTTTGAAATTTACATATTTTATTTACTCTCCTGCAGGATATTTTTAGCTTTCCATCATAGTTACTTAAACTTACTTTTTTTTCTTAATAATAATACTACTAATAAAAGGGGTGAGAGGACTTTGGAAAGTAATGGATTTTGAAGGAGCATTGATGGTAGCAATGGCTTTACAAGTGCGTAATATCCTCAAACTCATCAAGTTGTACACATTAAATATGTACAACTTTTTACATGTCAATCATGCCTCAATAAAAAGGCTCTTTTAAACATTTTTTCTAATGCTATCCGTTTGTATTATGTAAAAGAAAAAAAATGTAGGAAAAAGGACTTTTGACATTGGTCTTGGCAATGACTCTTAGGTAAGACACCAAAAGCCCAGGCAACAAAAGCTAAAATAAACAAGTGGGACTACATTGAACTAAATGCCTCTGAACAGCAAAGGAAACATCTATAAATTAAAAAGGCAACCTACAAGAATGGGAGACAATATTTTCAAGCAATATATCTGAAAAGGGATTACTTTCCAAAATGTGTAAAGGACCCAATAGCAAAACAGCAAATAATTCAATTTAAAAATGAGCAAAGGACTTCAATATACATTTTTCAAAGACATGCAAATGGTCATTGGTATATGAAAAGGTGCTCAACACCACTAATAATAAAGGAAATACAAATCAAAACCACAATGAGGTATCATCCCACACCTGCTAGGATGGCTGTTATTAACAAGACAAGAAATAATAAACATTGGAGAGGATGTGGAGAAAAGGGAACCACCATTGATAGGAATGTGAATTGGTATAGTCACCATGGAAAACAGTATGGAGGTTCCTCAAATTTTTGAAAATAGAACTACCATATGATCCAGCAATCTCACTCCTAGGTATATATCTAAAGGAAATGTAAATAGTATCTTGAAGAGATAATCTTCACTCCCATGTTTAATATTGAATTAGTCACAATAGTCAAGATATGGCAACAACCTAAATGTCCTTCAGTGGATGAATGGATAAAGAAAACATGGTGTATATACATAACTGGAATATTATTCAGCCATAAAAAAGAAATCCCGACTTTTGCAGTCGTAGAAATAGAGAATAGAATGGTGGATAGCAAGGATAAAGGAAGGGAAAAAATAGGCAGATGTACATAAAATGGTACAAATTTTCAGTTATAAGAAGACATTCAGAAGATCTAATGTACAAAATATTAAGTATAGTTAATAATACTGTATTGTACACTTGAAAGCTGCTGAGAGTAGATCTTAAGCATTCTCAATACAGACACACACACACACACACACACACACACACACACACATACACACACAAGTTGTTCACTGTGTGAGGTGATGAATATGTGAATTATCTTTATCTTAGTAATCATTCCACAATATATATGTGTATCAGATAATCACTTTGTACACTTTATATACAATTATATTTGTCAATTATTTCTCAATAAATTTGGAAAAGAAAATATATTTAGCTAATTTAAGTGTATTCATATTGTTGTGCTACCATTACTACTATCCATCTTCAGAACTTTTAATCATCTCAAACAGAAACTCTGTATCTATTAAAAACAATAAGTCTCCATTTTTTCCTCTCCCCAGCCTTTGACAACCACCATTCTACTTTCTGCCTCAATGAATTTCACTACTGCAGGTACCTCATGTAAATGGAACCATATATTAATAGTATTTGCCTTTTTGTGAGTGGCTCATTTCCCTTAACATAATGTCATCAAGATTCATTCATGCAGCATGTGTCAGAATTTCCTTTTTCTTAAAGCTGAAAAGTATTAATATTCCATTGCATGTATAGACCCCATTTTGTTTATTCATTCATGTGTAGGAACACTTGAGTTGCTTCTGCCTTTTGGTTATTGGGAATAATGCTGCTGTGAACGTGGCTGTATAACAATAATCCTTATGGTTGCAATATCTTCTCACATCTTTCTGAAGATAATAATTAAATGTGCTCAGGGCCCAACTCTGTTTGCTTTTTCAACTGTTTTCAGATGTAAGTTCATGTGTCAAGTTTGGTGCCTCTTTCATGGTGCTGGCTTCCCTCAAATGTTTTTGAGTTTGGGTTATATGTTCATCTTTGTAAAATTCCCTGTGTGCCAGGCTGAAGAAGACACAGCAACACACAATAAATACCCTGTATGCAGAAAGGGGTCAAATGTACTGCCCAGGCAGATACATTAGCCTCTTTGCTGATCATGGCAGAGGAATAAGACATGCTGGAGGGCAAAGAAATTAACTCATCACTGTGGAATTGTATACCTGAAACTTATGTAAATCTTGCTAACAGATATCACCCTAAAAAGTCTATCAATTAAAAAAAATTTATTCTTTCAGGAAAAAAAAAAGAAATTAACTCATCTTCTGGGCATACGGGACTGTCTGGTTTTTCTGAGTGTTATAAGCTACCCCAGTCCCTGCCCTGCCTCTCTGACCCAAACAACCACTACTCCCTCTTGAAACAAGACAGACAAGGCAACATCGTTGTCTGACAAGAGGATTGCATCTCCCATTACTCACCCCATCAGGTGCCTCGGGATCTGGTCTTATCCTGACATCGCAGTCTCTGGGCCTGCCACGTCCTTGGACCCACGCTCATCTTTTGCAGCCTTTCTCTTGTACAGACAGTTTTTGATGCTGTTTTCTTGCTCAGCATAAAGGGACTTCTCATAATTACTGTCCATCAACATATCTCTTCTCCCTTCCCAGCATAGTTATGGGAACTTCTTAAAATAATTATTTCTGTCGCTTTTCAGAAGTTAGGGCAGGAGTGGGATGCTGCTGCATTTACATTGTCTGACTGTGAACTGGTTATTTAGTTACTCTTTTAAAGTTTATTATTCTCAAATTGCCAGCATAAATCAACAGAGCCTGTTATCTGGGGGAGGACCATAAAAAAAGAACAGATAGTACTATGGCATTCGTGCATTTGCCTTTGTTAAGCAAACAGAAACCTTTTGGCTGCCAAATATTTTGACAAATGATTTGCATTTTTTCTTGTACTCTCCCTAAGGAATAGCTTTTCTTAATTCCAGAGAGTCTGTGGATAGTGGTTGGTTTAAAACATGAATATTCTTTGGAGTGATTTGGGTTGACCTTAACTCATCCCCCAAAGAGTTAAGCAGGCACTAGTTTTTTTTTTTTTATATCTGTGCATTAGAAGAAGACATTATTCTTCTCTCAGCAGCTAGTACAAGGATTCTGGGGTCTAGGAAACACACTTTTGTGTGGACAATTCCTGAATAATCTCACTTAGAATAGAGACCGAGACTCTGAAGATGAGAGTTGAGGGTGAATAGGGTAGTAGAGGAAAATTTTTCTTCTATCCTCTTAGGTTGAGTACTTGGAGGCCTGCAAATTAAACTGACAGGAGACAGATGAGCAAGACAAAAGAGTCTATTTACACACCCAGTGCTCATGTACAAAAGAGTGCTCAATGATGACTAACTCAAATGGGTGGTTAGAATTTGGGCTTATATACTCAATTTAGTAGGGGAAAGGGGAGAAAAAGGAAAGACTCCTATGGGAAATACAAATGGGTTTCTTTGGGAAAGATAAATGGATTTTCTAGAACAAATGACAATTAAGAAAGTTTGTGATAAGGTTTGTCATACAGGTATGATTGGTCTTCAGAACCATAAAATTCCCCCAGAGAGCTGCATAAAACTCCCAGAAGTTGCTGCTTTGGGTTAGATAAGGGAAACTCCAAGAAAGCATTTTTTGTGCATTGGTTGAATCTCAAATGTCTTCAGCTTAAAATAATCATATCATAACACGGGTTTTGTGCTTGAGATTCTGGAGAGGGGCTACTGATCCTGAAAAAGAGAGGACGAAAGCTAAAGAGAGCGAGAAGGAAAGAGAAAACAGCAAAATGTCTCCTCAGGTCTTGAGTAAATACATTGTACTCATAAACTGTTAGTGATATGGGCCAAACAGCAGCCATCCCTCCACTGCACTAAAGACTCCTTTGCCTTGTCCTTTAGCTCTCAGTTTCACCTTTTCCTACTCCAAAGTCTTAATTGCCTTCTTGATCAATTTTCTCTGGCTCCTCACCCTAAGCAACAGACTGTCTCCCGTGGGTAATTACTCCAAAACTTGTAACCCATGTCTCCAGCTTGCTGATTACAGTCACTACAGGCAAGCATCCCTTCCAGGCCTTTCTGGTCCTAGATAGGGGTTAACTCCTGAATGACCAGTTAGGCCAGAAGTCAAAAGACCACAGGTCCAACAGACTTTCCATCCTGAAACCACCCAGTGACAGGGGCTTTAAAACCTATTTCTCCGACCAATGCCTTTAAACTACTAACTGAATTAACTTCTCCTTATCTAGGGACCATCAGGATACTAGTGGCACCCCAACAAGGCTTCCAAACCATCTCAACCAAAGAAGTCAACATGGCAGATCTTGAGACCCCTTCCCCTTTTAGATCAGGTAGGGTGAGGGCTCTGTGAATCCCCAATAGGTAGGGACAATGACCATCTTCATCAGGAAGCAGATACAGAAGATGAGACCTCCAGTCCCTCAGCTTCCCATAAAGATTTGTGGGGACCACATCTCTCAAGGAAATGTGAGGAAGGCAGATAGAATAGGGGGAATCTCAAGACCCCTCCCATGAGACTCACCCTGCTGGATAGTCACCACCCTGATACTACTCTCTCACTAGTAATCCCTGCTCCAGGGTAGGCAGCCAGAGAAGGAAGTTCCAGACAAACACAAGAAAGTTAGAGGACACAAGAAACTCATCAGTTTGGGCCAGTTCCTAACACCTGAGCAGTGAGAGTTACAATGACCTTCATTTCACCTGGGCCTGGTTATGCCATCATTGTAATATCATACATATGCCCGGAAGTTCATTAATATTACAACAGACTGAAATCTGGGAAAGGGCATGCACAGTCAGAAGGCATTATGTAATAGGTCTCTTGTTAATCAAGAAACTCCACACCCAGAGGTGTCTCCCCTGAAGAATGGAAGAAAATAAAAGGACCAAAGCCTTGTTGATTGGGGCTCTTGAGCCACTCTCCTTGCTTAAGCCCGCTCCTACCTCTTTGGAGTGTACTTTCTCTTCAATAAACTATCTCTTGGTTTCACCTCTATACTTTTGTGTGTGTCTCGTTCAATTCTTTGCTCGAGATACCAAGAACCTGGACATTGACTTTGTGCTGACGAGGGCACCCCATTTTCTGGTAACATTAGGAGAAACCTTTTGTGGACACAACTGTACACGCTGGGCTTCACAGCCAAGATGGTGAGAGGCTGCGTACTTGGAAGATGAGGGAAAAAGACTAAAGAATTAGGCCATCAGGAATTCTCCAGGACTGTGAAGCAGAAAAAGCCCTGGGCTTTCACAGGCTGTGAAGTGGGAGATGGAATTAAGTTTACCTAAATTTCCAGGAGATAAGAAAGCCCCAGTTGACAAGGGTAATATGCAAATACCAGTCCAGAGCTCCGAAAAGGGCATGGACTTAGAACTGGGTGCTCAGTAGAGATGACTCAGACTCACTATCTTTTGGGCCTCAGTCTTCCTGGGGACTTATACCACCAAAGGCAACAGTCCTGATTCCAAATAGCCATTCACAACAACATTTAAACTGTTGCATTTCAGCACATACACCACGTGAACCAGACTTGTTCTACTCTTATTCTTCTATTCCTACTCAGGACAAAAGTTTTTTTTATCAAACAGCGCTTTAGAGACATAACTAACATATAATAAATTGCACATATTTGAAGTGTGTGATATGACATAAGTACTTGTATGTATACCTCCAAGAAACCATCACCACAATCAAGAGAGCACATCCAATTCCTCCAGAAGTTCCTGTGCCCTTTGGGAAGGCCCTCTTTCCTGTCCCTCCCCAGACAATTACTGATCTGCTTTCGGTCATTATGACCAGTTTGAATTTTTATAATTTTACATGAATGGGTAGAATAGTGACTCTTTCTGGTCTCTCTTCTTTCACTCAACTTGACATTTGTCCATGTTGTTTCATGGATCAATAGTTTGTTCCTTTTAATGGCTGAGTAGTGTTCCATTGTATGGATGTACCACAATTTGCTTATCCATTCATCTATTGAGGAACATTTTGGGTTGTTTCCAGTTTTTGCCATTACAAGTAAAGCTTCTAGGAACATTTATGTACAAGTCTTTGTATAGGCATAGTCTTTCATTACTCTTGGGTAAATAAATAAGAATGGAATGGCTGGATAGTATGCTTAACATTTTAAGGAACTGCCAAATTATTTTCCAACATAGTTGTACCATTTCACATTCCCAACAGCAGTGTATGAGAATTCCAGCTCCTCTGTATCTTTACCAATACTTGGTATAGTAAGTCTTTTTAATTTGAACTATTCTAAGAGCTGTGTAGTAATATGTCCTTGTGAGTTTAATTTAAGATTTCCTAGCAACTAATGATGTTTTGCTTCTTTTCATATGTTTATTCATCATCAGTATATATTCTTTGGTGAAGTATCTGTTCAAATATTTTACCTATTTTGAATTGTGTATTTTCTTATAATTGGGTTTTAAGTTTTTCATGTATTCTTCATATAAATTCTCTATAATATTTGCAAATATTTTCTTTTAGACTGTGACTTTTATTCTTATTCTTTTAATAGTGTCTTATAAAGACCAAACATTTTTAGCTTTGATAAAGTCAAAGACATCTTTCTTGTGTGGATTTGATGACATACCTAAAAAAATCTTGGCCTAACCT
This sequence comes from Lyroderma lyra, assembly GCA_004026885.1. Taxonomy (NCBI): domain Eukaryota; kingdom Metazoa; phylum Chordata; class Mammalia; order Chiroptera; family Megadermatidae; genus Lyroderma; species Lyroderma lyra. Next base: position 47,607 of record PVJL010007565.1, on the reverse strand, counting down.
AAAGTCATATGATTTTTTAAAATAATATTTTTCCTTCAAGGAGTTTTAGTTTTAGGTGTATGTCTACTTTAAGTTAATTTTTATGAATGATGCAAGATAAGAATCAAAATTCTTTATATTGCATATGGATATCCAATTTATAACTACCATTGGTTGGAAAGACAGTCCTTTCTCTGCCAAATTATCTCCAAAAGTTCCGTGTTCCTTTTCTCTTTCTTTCTTTCTTCCTTTCTCTCTTTCTCTCTCTCTCCCCCTTCCTTTCTTCCCTCCCTCCCTCCTTCCTTCCCCCCCTCTTCCTTCCTTCCCTCTCTCCCTCCATCCTTCCTTCCTTTCTTCCATTTCTATGTATTAAAAAACACTTAACATGAGATCTCCCGCCTTAACAACTGTTTAAGTGCACAATACAGTATTGTTTACTATAGGCATTATGTTCTATAGATGATCTCTAGAACTTATTCATCTTGCATTACTTAAACTTTACACCAATTGAACTACAACTCCCATTCTTGCCCCTTCCCCCCAATCCCTGGTAACCACTATTCTATTCTCTGCTTTTATGAATTTGACTATGCCTTGTCACACTGTCTAGAACCTTTAATACGATGTTCAATAAAATGGTGAGAGAGGATCTTGTTCATAATTTTAGGTGGAAGGCATGTAGTCTTTCACCATTAAATATGACAGTAGCTGTAGGTTTTATCAGGTTGTGGGTGTTTCCTTCTATTCCTCATTTGCCGATTGTTTTTATCAGTCATGCATGTTGGATTTTATCAAATGCTTTTACTGCATCTATTGATATCACTAAATAGTTTTATTTTTTAATTGGTTAATATGGTAAATTACATTGATTTTTTTAATGTTAATGCAACTTTGCATTCATGGGATACACTTCACTTGGTCATGGTGTTTTATCCTTATAATATGTTGATGAATTCAATTTGCTAAAATGGTTTTTTAGAAATTTTATCTTCATGTTCATAAAGAATATTGCTTTTTAGTTTTCTTGTAATGTCTCTGTCTGGTTTTGCTTTAGTGACATACCACAATTATTTTATGTGTTTTCATTTTCATTCAATTCAAAATATCCTTTTGATATTTTTAGACCTAAGGTTATTAAAAGTGTGCTAGTTAATTTTCAAACACTTGAGGATTTTACAAAGATCTTTTTAATGATTTCTAATTTGATTGCATTGTCATCAGAGAGCATACTCATACTTCGTATAAACCGAATTCTTTTAAATTTATTGTGACTTATTTTAAGACCCAGAATATGGTCTATTTTGTTCTTTTCTATTTATAAGAATGTGAATTCTACTGTTGTTGGGTGGTGTCTTTTATAAATGTCTATTAGGTCAAATTGGTTTATAGAGTTGTTCAAATCTTCTATATCTTTACTGATTTTCTGTTTAGTTGATTATTAATTTACTGAAAAGGGAAAATTGAAATATTGGACTGTGGACATTAATTTATCTACCTCATTCCTCACAGTTCTATCAGTTTTTGCTTCATTATTTTGAGACTCTGTTATCAAGTGCATACAAATTTAAAATTGTTATGTCCTCTTGATAAATTGATTCTTTTATTATTATAATATGATTTCTTTATCTCTGGGAATATTGTTGTTCTGAAATCGAATTTCTTTTTTTTTTAATTCATTTTTATTGTTAAACTTATTGGGGTGACATCTGTTAGCAAGGATTATTAATGTAGACATATATGCTTTCATTTTATTAGTTTTAGCATACTATATCTTCTATCCTTTTATCTTTAACCTACCTGTATGTATTATTTTAAAAGCATGTTTCTTGTGAGAAGCTTGCAGTTAGATTATGCTTTTTTATTCAATTTAAAATTTTCTGCCTTTTAATTGAGGTGGTTAGTTAGACTAAATTTAATGTGATTATTAATATGACCAGGTTTAAATCTATCATCTTGTTGTTTTCCATTTGTCCCTTTTTTTCTCTCTCTCTTTTTATGCTTTCATGGGATTAAATGAATGTTTTATAATTTTTGTCTCCTTTGTTAACTTATAAACAATAATTGTTTGCTTTGTTAATTAAATGGTTGGCTTAGGGTATATAATGTACATACTTAACTTATCATAGCCTAATCTCAAGTGTTGTGATACCATTTTGTGTCTGGTATAGGAAGGATCCTTATGGTGGTATACTTCCATTTATCCCAAACTCAATGTCTGTGTTTCTGCTATAATACATTTTCCTTTTGCAGTACATTGTTGCTTTTCTGGTTTATTTTTTAGGGGTGGTGTGTGGTTGTTTGGGTCTTGGTTTTGTTTTTGTTTTTGTTTTACTGTGGTTGAACAATGCAATGTATTGTTATTATTTTTATTTACCAGAAAATTATCTTTAAGAGAATTAAATAATAAAAAAGTCATATATTCCACATATAGTTACCATTTCTGCTGCTCTTCTTTCTCTTGTGTAGATACAGATTTTTACCTGATAATATTTTCTTTCTGTCTGAAAGGCTTCCTTGTAGTATGGGTCTCTTGGTGATGAATTTTTTCAGCCTGTGATTTTGGAAGATATTTTTTGCTGAATAAAGAATTCTAGTTGACAGTATTTTTCTTTCAGTACTTTAAAGATATCTCTTCAGTGTCTTCTCACTTGCACTGTCTCTGACAAGAAATCTACTGCCATGTTTATCTTTATTCTTCTGTAGGTAACTTGTCTCTTTTTCTGGCTGCTTTTCAGATTTTTTCTTTATCACTGATTTGAGCAATTGGATTATGGTGTGCTTGGTGCAATGTTCTTCATGCTTCTTGTGCTTAAGATTTGTTGAGTTTTTTGGCTTTATAGTTTTTATCAAATTCATAAAATTTTCAACCATTATTTCTTCAAATAATCTTTTTCTCCTCTCCTCTTCTCTCCTCCTTTTCAGCGACTGCAATTACATATTATAAAGCCTTTTGAAGTGGTCTCATAGTTCACTGTTGCTCTATTCATTTTTTAAATTAGTTTTTCTTCTATATATTTCATTTTGAATTGTTTCTATTGCTGTATCTTCAAGTTAACTAATCTTTTCTTCTACAATGTCTAGTCTGACATTAATTTTAGTTAATGTATTTTTTTATCTCAGCCATTGTAACTTCATCTCTAGAAGTATAATTTAAGTCTTTTTCTTATATCTCTCATGTCTCTACTTTTCAAACATGAGGGATACTGCTGTAATAACTGATTTGTTGTCTTCATCTGATAATACTAATACCTGTTTCAATTTGGCGTTTACTTTGTCTAGTTGATTTTTCTCCTCATTATGGGTAGTATTTTTCTGACTCTTTGCATGCCTGATAACTTTTTGTTAGATAACAGATTTTGTAAATATTACCTTGCTGTGTGTTGAATATATTTGTATTCCTCTTATGCAAATTCTTGAGTTATGTTCTGAGATGCAGTTAAGTTACTTGAAAACAGTTTAATCCTTAATAAGATTTCTCCTGCAGAACCAGAGCAGTGCTCATTGTTCTCCACTATTGAGGCAAGAGTCTCTTAATACTTTACTCATCTTCTGAACTACAGGTTTCTAATTTAGCTGGTAGGAACAGGCACCCTGTGAGAACCCTGGGCATTATCATTTTTAATACTTTGGATGTGCTTTCCTAACCCCAGGTAGTTTCCTCACATGCAGTCTCTGATCAGTTCTTAACTGAATACCTGAGTGAGACCCTCTAAAGATTCTCGAGTTCTCCCTCTCTGTGCAGCTCTCTCCTCTCCATGTTTCCCAAACTCTCAGTTCTAGCTCTTCAACTCAGTAAACCTATTGGGCATTTCCTTGGTTTCCCTCCCTGTGCTGAAGCCTGGGAACCTCAGTTTCTATCAATATACATAAAATTAAAAGTGGGGAAAGACGAGAAGTAGACACAGGAGTGAAGAATGAGTTTCATGATACCAGGATAGGAAGCTAGATAGTCAGAGGCCTGATAAGGAGCTTGGATTTAATTCTAGAGGCAATGAGAATGATGAAAAAACATTTTGAGCAGCATTATGTATTATTAAATTTACCTAAATAATAATAGCATTAGCTAATAATAATTGAATGTTTATTATGGTTCAGCTCCTTTCCTACACGTTTTCTAGTTATCATTTCTTAAATTCACACAACTTTACTAGATAGGTTCTGTTATGTTCATTTCACTTACAAGAAAAATGTGACACAGAGAGATTAAGTAATATGCTATAGGCAATGGCACATAATTGGTTCAAAGCCCATGCTCCCTGAACTACCAGTCTGGTTACATATGGAGACTAATTGGAGCAAGCCCAGAGGCAGCCAAAAATCTGGGGAGAAGGGCTGAGGCCTGAACCAAGGTAGTGATATGGGGTGTAGAAAGAGAGATATATGAAGAAAATATAGAATGCAGTCACCAGCTTGTTATTTGTAGGAGTGAGAAAGAAAGGGACTTGAAAAGGAAGATTCTTAGAAGGGATTGTTCACTGAGATGAGGAGCACAAGGAGATGGGCAGGAGAAGGTGATGATTTTGTTTGGGCATGCTGGTTTGCATTCTTGGGCTGAGTTTTCATTCCCAGGGCCATGTGGGAAGAGGTGTCTAGGAGATGAATTCTTAGGTTTAGAGTTCAAAGTAAGAGTCTGGGTAGAATTAGAGTATCATCTATATCCACATGTTAATAGTTACCGTGAGATAAAACAGACCTCTTAGGAAGAGCTAGACAAGATAATTGGCTCTAAGAATCCAGCTATGGAGAGAGACACAGAACCAGGACTAGGACTTGAGTCTCAGGACTAGTTATCCCTTATTCTTTATGCCTAACTATAGAAACTTCTAAGAACAAGTTACAACGTGAACTTTGTGACATCCCATCACACTCCAAAACTAGATACACACCATACCATGTAAGTTATAGACCGTAAGATAAAAGGAGTCAGACTTTAGCGTTAGACAGACCTGAGCCTGAATTAACCATTTGCCAGTTACATGACCTTGGATACGTCATTTCATTTCTCTAAATCTCCTTTTTTTTTAAATAAAAAGATACAGATAATAATGCCTACTTCGTAGAGTGTATCTGAGTATTACAAAAAGAAATGTACAGAAAGCATCAAGTAGACACATAGTAAATTCTCAAAAATGATAGATTAGCCATCTCTCCTTCAATCCCAGCAGTTTCTTCCTTCAGAGCACATTTGATGTCACATCAGTCTTAGAATAACTGCCATCTAGATCTTTGTCCACTCTTTCATTTGTGCTGATGGGCAACAGGAAGGCTACCAAACCCATGGCAAAGAAGTCACCCTGGGAGAAGCAGCACAGTCTAATACAGACTGTGACAGTTGCTAGGTACATAGTCTCAATCAAATATTCCAAACAGTCAGGGTGCTACTTTCCTCATCTATAACTGGGGGTAATAACCCTACCTTGCAGGACTGTTCTAAGGTTTGAAAGAGATCTTAGATACAAAACATTCACCACAAGGTATGGCATAAAGTATGTGCTCAATAAATGTTAGCTCCTATCACCTTCAACTTCTTCTCTTCTTTGTTCTTGGAAACAAAGTCAAGAGCTATCCCTCTACCATTGGGAAGTCCAAAACACTATCCATCTCCTTCTAATGGAATATTCATATTCTGCCTCCTGTGATCTTTATTTCTGAGTAAATTCTGCCTTTCTTCCAGACAAGGAGTTTCCTGGAGAATAGGGACCATGTCTGACCCACCTCTGTCTTGTCCAGACTGCCTGGTTCATGTTAGGTACATAGTAAATGTGCACTGGATAAAGGGATGAATGAATAACTAAGTGAATGACATTGCAGTTACATCCGAAGCTGTGAGTGAGAGAAAATTAATTTGCAGATGGAATTATTACATTGTGTACCCAATCTTGCAAAACAATGAGGCACAGCTTGTAGGAGTTTCAAACACTTTTTCAGAAATTTAATTGCCAGTTAATTTTCCTGTAAAACACAATAACCTCTATGAGCTAAGGGAAACAAAACACAGCTCTGCAAACCTCATTAGGCTCTGCCTGAAACTGCAGTGCCATTTTCTGAATTAGAAACCTGAGAATGTAAGCTGCCATAATTATCATTGCCTTTGGTCATGACCTGGGTGCCTTTACCCTCAAGCATTCCACTCCTCATATCCCACTGAGAGGGCATGGCTCCCACTTGTGACTACACAAGTGGGGGTGACCTGAGCTGAGTCTTTTTCTCACTGTGTTCTTTTGTGGTCAGAGCTCAGACTATGATGACAAGAGACATAGACATAGGGCTCAGTCTGTGACCATGATCAGAGCTCAACCTGTGACCAGGTTGATGGCTTAGTTTGTGACCAGGATCAGGGCTCAGTCTGTGACCAGAATCAAGTCTCTGTCTGTGATGAGGGTTGAGGCTCAATATGTTACCATAATCAGGGCACCGCCCGGGGCCAAGATCCAGGCTCAACTTCTATCCATGATCCAGTTATGATCACACATTTATAAAGCTGTGGCTGAAATTAGAGGCTGACCAATGGGACAGACATGACACAAACACCTGCAGTGTCTGCTATACTACTCAAGCATTAATTATTCAATTGAATTAAGTAAATGTTAGAGGATTTCTCAGAGTCCCAAGATGAGGTGGGACGTGGGTGGGAGAGGGAGGAATGGAATGAGGACGGGCCCAGAATTCAGGTGTACCAGACAGAATTAAATCTTTCCCTGACCCATTTATGCAACTTCTTGGCCAGGGAGTGAGATTTGTCACCTTCAGCTACACAGTAACCCACATAGAGATCACAGAGCCTCAGAGAACCGCCTGCAGATGTATACCCTTGGGCCAGATTCTGTCAGCTCCAGTAGCTATCACCTGCTTGGGTATCACAGCTAAGTGGGTCACCATTTGCCAGCCACTCCGCTGATTAATAGTGTGTAAAGTGACTATCTCACAGTGGCTGGGGCACTGTGACTCAAGCCTGGGAAATGCCCCTGCACCAGCAGTGAGCTCATCCTGTGAGCTGTAGTGTGGCTCTGAGCATGTTAAATCTCAGTCACTCCTTTTTTGGGGGGTGTCCATGAATTTTTTGCATCAGTTTATCCCCTGCTCAGTCACCCCTCTCTGCTTCCTCTAATGTCTCATATGAAGGACACCTTTGAAATGAAGGATGAAATGTAATGAAACTATATATAAAATTAATCAAATATGACACAAGAATTGATGTGGAATGCAATCTTGTCAGCATATTAGTCACCTCTTCTGAATGGAGTTTTTGTTTACTGTTTGAAGAATTTATGAAGGACTGGGGCAAGGAGTAAGACCAGGGGTTATTTTTTAGAATGAGGACTGGAGCGATAGAAAACAATTACTAAGGAGGATGGATCCAATATTTAAATGCACTAAGATTCTTGTAGGTTGATTTTTCTTGTTTTGATCTAGTTATACAAGTGTCTACAGATGGCTTCAAAGAACTTGATTGCCATATGTTACAGTAGAAATCATTCATTTATTTGCCCATTCATTTATTCACTCGATACTATTTACTGAGTAGCTACTCTGTCTGACCCTGGATGAGACACAGGAGTGAGCCAAGCCAAATTGTAGTAGTTGCTGCAGCAACAACAATAGTTGTTTTTGTTGTTAGATAATATTTACCGAAGACTTACCATGTGCTGGGCCTTGGGCTGAGCACTTTGTAAACATTATCTTATTTAATTTCACATAACCTAGGAAGTAGCTACTATTAGTGTCCTCATTTTATAGTTAAAAAAACTGAGTCATGGAACATTTAAAGAAATTGCTCTGATTTGGGCAAGTAATAAGTGGTTAAGTTCATGGCACAAGCAAGATCATTCACATCTTTCTTCCTCATCATTTGAATTATAAACAGAGTGGCTAAAAGGTTCAAACATTGGTTGCAACTCAATTATTCTCCAGGCAATGCCTGGACAGACATCTCCCCTCTTCTGTCTCTGGCACTGAGCTGTACTTTTTTGTTGTTAAATTTATTGGAGTGACATCAATCAGTAAAAATTACATAGGTTCCAGGTGAACAATTCTACATTACATCCTCCTTGCATTGCATTATGTGTTCATCACCCAGAGTCATTTCTCTTTCCATCACCCTGTATTTGTGTCCCTGTCCCTTCTCCCCCACCCCACCCCCTACACTTGGATAATTACTAAATTATTGACTGTGTCCATCAGTTTTGTTTCTTTGTTGTTTTTAGTTTTATGTTCCTACATAAAACTACATGTGAGTGGAATCATGTAGTTCTTGGGTTTTTTCTGTCTTATTAGCCAAGATATGGAAACAACCAAAATGTCCATCAATAAATAATTGGATAAAGAAACTGTGCTGGAGCAGGGAGGGAGAGGAAGGCTAAATAACAGTTCCCACAAGATGTCCGCACCCTAAACCCTGAGAAAAAAAACAAAACAGAAACTTTGGTACATTTATACGATGGAGTATTACTCAGCCATAAAGAAGAATAAACTCTTACCTTTTGCAACAACATGGATGAAACTAGAAGATACCATGCTAAGTGAAATTAGTCAGACTGAGAAAGACAAATACCCTATGACCTCACTTATATGTGGAATCTAAAGAACAGAATAAAGAAACAATCAAAATAGAATGAAAACAAAAACAAAAGCAAAAACCTCAATTAACAAACGAGCTGTACTTTTTTAATGCCAAGTCTTTACTAGTAAATTCCCTGTGGCTTAACTTTTCCAGAATTGGTTTCTGTTGCTTGAAATCGAAGAACCCTAACTCTTCAGGTATGAACTCCCTATCAAAGGAGAAACACAGGCAGCCAAGTACAGGTGCTCTGGCACACAGCTCAGATAACAGCAGGTGTCAACCTTGGATATGAGTGAAGACATCTCCAGATGATTCCAGCCCAAAAGCATCAAGTGACAAACCAGACACCACTAACCTTCAAATGTGCCCAGCTGAGTGAGGTCTCAGACATTATGGAGCAGAGACACTCTATCCCTGATGGGTCCTGTCCAAATTCCTGACCCACAGAATCTGTAAGCATACTGAGCTGGTTGTATTACACCATTCAGTTTTAAATCAATAGCAACTGAAACTAATGGGTATTTGGAAGAGAGGACCTTTAGGGTCATGTCCAACCTAAAAACTCCTAACATAGTTACTTCCCACAGGAACCAATCCCCACACCCACACATATACCAAGATCTGGGAAAGTATCCCATTGAGAAACTAGAACTAGAAGGGGAAACACAAATTCTTCTGAAAGGTGCATACTATTTGTTATTCAGGGAAGGACCATTTGTATCTAAGGAACATCAAACAAACCAGTAGAGCCTCCTTTATGGGCTGGGGAGAGATGGAGCAGGGGAAATAAACAGGGTATGCAAAAATGATAGCATCAGGAAGTTATCTAGAGAGAAACAAAATGTCCTGAGCCAGCTGAGAATTTCATTAAAGTAAGTCTGTGTTAAAAGTAATGCTCTGTTCTTGTCACCTCTGCAATCAGGCCATCTCTTTACTGAAAATGGAATGGTATTCACTCTAGGGACAAGGACAATTGAGACTCTCTCTGTCTCTGTCGTGTGTGTGTGTGTGTGTGTGTGTGTACAGGCGCATGCATGTCCCCGTCCCCAGCCCTCTATCACTGTGTCCTTGTTTTTGTCTTGTAGCTAAGAAGACAGACTCCTTCGTCAGGATGGCTGCGCTCAAATCTAGTGTGACCTAAAAATTATTCACCCGCTCCAGGCCTCAATTTTCTCATCGGTTAAAAAAAAATGGTCGTAATAGTACCTATCTAGTAAAATTGTTATAGGTTTAATGAAATATGAGAACAGTCCTTGACACTAAGAGAATTTCAATTTTTTTATTATTTATTTTATATGTTGTATTATTATATTATATTATTTATTTATTATCATTATTACTGAGTGCTTTTTTGGGCTTATGTAGGTATCTTGGGCCTCACATATCTGAGTATATATAGATTTCTGAATCTGTATTGCTATCTTTACTTCCTCCCCCACCTCATGGACACCCCACAACTCTTTTCTCCACCTGTGTATATAATGTGATCCTTCCCTCATCCCCAGATGAAGACAGTTGGGAACCATTGGAGTGCCATGGAAGAGGTAAGAAGTATATGAGCCCAGCTGATTTATGATAGGCCTGGTAATTCACATCAATTTCTCTAACAAACTCAAAATCTCAGTGATTTAACAAACCACAGGTATGTTTCTTGCTCATTTCACAGCCTGCAGCAAGCAAGAAAATTGTTCTTGGGGGCTCTCCTCCAAGTGGGGACTTAGGGATTCAGCCTCCTTCCATCTTTTAACACTGTGTGGACTGGTTTTAATCCAATCCTCACAGTCCATTTGTCAGGACTCGGTGTGTGATAAACACTAACACTGATTTTGCCACAAAGAGCAAATTCTGACTTTACAGAGAAATGTTACTTTCTGTCTAAGAAAAAGTGTGGAGCCTGCTAGGAATCAGACTCAGTGTATTCCCTGTGCTTTCATTCCTGGGGTTGGGGATGGTACTAAAGACCTGTTCTCAACCCATTCCCTTGTCTGCATCTCACCCTAGTCCAGGCCACATCACCTCTTCCCATGACTTCTGTAGTATATGTCCCTGTTGTTCACCCTGACCCCATTCTTGCCTTCTCTTTTCCATCTGAACAATGAAGCCATGTTGGCTGTTCTGAAATGAGTACCAAAGCCCACCACTCTCATATAATGTCCTGCAATAGTCCCCCAGTCTCTTAGAAATAGAGTAAAACCCCCTGAGCTTCCAAGGTCCTTTCCACCTCCCTTCCCAGCCTCACCTCTCACCATTCTTCTTTTTGAACTGTAGGTTACATTTGACCTTCTAACAGTTCCTCAAATTCACCTTGTTATTCTCATCTCTGAGGTGTGTTTCAGATGCTCCACCTGAAACACACCTACCCATCCACCTCTGGCTCTTCTAGCTTCATAATTCCCACGTGTCATTCAAGTCCCCACTTGAAATTTACTCCTCGCCCCCATGGTGTATTAGGTCTCCTCTTCACCCCCCTATCACCTTATCTTAAACTTTATCCCTCTTCATTGTTGTTATCAGAAATTTCAACTAAACTGCAGACTTCAAGAAGACAGGGATCATATCTATAGTTTATTTACTGCTCTCTGCCCAGCAGCAACCACAGTGCCTCACATGTAGTAAGACTCAACAAATAGTCATTGAGTTAGTGAGTTAATGAATCACTCTATTAGAGCATTTAATCATATTCTCTTGTACCCACTTGTTTAGTTCCTCAACATCCCCTACTTGATAGAAACTTCTCAAAGTCCCCTATCAATTTCTGGTGCCTAAACAGGAACTTTGCATGCAAGAGAGAAAAATGTGTGAATGACAAAACATCATAACTAACTTATTTCTCATCTTTATCTGTTGGCTTTGACAACTTATGAAACCAGTCGGTGTGTGAGCCAGAAATTAGGCAGAGGTGACCTTGGGAGCCAGATTCAGTGTGAGTTGAGTGGCAGGATCCATTTCAGGCCTTAAAGTTGTCCGAGGTGTCCCTGTGGAGCCATCATCTCATTAAACAGACCCTAGGGAAAGTCAGGTATTTTCTTCTGAGATTCAGCCCTCTGTGGTAACTAATTAGTCATCACTTCTGGTAATTGGCTTTTCTCCTCAGGACAATATTATCCAAGATTTGAACCAATGCAGGCTCCCCAGGAGTCAGCAGCTGATCCAAGCCTTCAGCATCTTTCTGGAGCTCCAGGAAGAGGTCGGGTGGGGAAGAGGCCAAAAGTGAGTATTTCTTCAGATCACAGAGGGAAGAGAGGTTGTGATTTCACAGTACATTTTTCTGAGCATGAAGGGGAAGAAAGTCAAAAACAAAGCAATAGTTTAGCAGCAGATGGTGAGCAAGATCAGTTGGGAAAATCTCTTTTGGGTTGAAAGGAAAAATTGCAGAGATGCCTTTGTCAAGGGTATTGTGACTTGCACCTGCCTGGGAAGTCTTTATTTTCTAGCCTAAAAAGCTTTATCCAAGGGAGGATCAAACCCAAAGAGCTGTCTGGCACTGTTCATCCGAGCCAGCATGAACATGTCTCAGAAAGCACAGGAATAAAAGCTAAATAGAGTCTTAGCCCACTCACTGTTCAGGACCATCTAGGGGGAGAAGGAGATGAGGATGGAGATGCTGGTTTCCATAATGACCACCACAGAGCTGGGCCATGAGTTATGACACTGACAGGTAGTCAGCCTTCCCATGGGAGTCCAGGTGGGGCAAGCTATTGGGCAGACATGAATCCACATCACAAATGCTACCAGGAGACAGCCACAAAGTATGGAAGGGCTTCTCAAACCTCAGCCAAAACATATTGGCATCAGGTACCTCCTGGTGTGATGTAGCAAGTAAGGCAAAACATCACTTCTGCGGTATTCATGAGAAAACATCAGACAAATTCAAATGGAAAGACTTTCTACAAAATAACTGGCCAGTAGTCTTCAAAAATGTCAAGATCGGGAATGATAAAGAAAGACTGAGGCCTTCTTCTGGTGGAGCAGCAAATTACCCAGCACCGGGCAAAATGGACCTCGAAGCCATGAGCAGATATACCAGCCCAGTGAACCCAGCTGCCTTCCCCCATCTGACTGGTTCTGTTGGCCACTGGCATGTTCTTCAATACCTAGTTCTTCATGTATGAGGTCACTTCCACCAAACACACTTGGGACATCTACAAAGAGCTCTTCATCTTCTTGGTGACCTTGCTCTTCATGGGCTGGGGGTCCTGTTCCTGCTGTTCAAGGTCAGCATCTACATATAAGCTCCCAAGGGTTCCAAGCAGGCAGCTTCACTGACTCCCTGCTTTTGTATTTTTGTAAATTAAATTTTAAAACTTATTGCTGGATGTGTCTCACCTGATGCTCACAATAAAGGGAGCCATGTGACCCCCCCCCCCAAAAAAAAAAAAGAAAAGAGAAAAAGAAAGAGGCACTGTCACAGATTGGAGGAGACTAAATAGCTAGAACTACTAAAAGTAATATGGCCTCCTAAACCACAAAACAGGAAAAGTGACAAAATAAATATGAGATCTGTAGTGTAGTCAACAGCATCTAATCGACATTAATTTTCTGATTTCAGTAATTGTATGGTGGTTATATACGATGTCGGCATTAGGGCAAGTTGAGTAAAGGGTGTGTGGCAATGATTTATACCATCTACATATCTCTTCCATAAGTCTAAACTTATTTCCAAAAAAGTAAAAATATCTGACTGCAGATTTGTTTTTTACTGAAGTAATTTCTTCTTCTGTTAGCACCTCACAGTTGTTGTGAAAATTAAATGAGACACTATTGCAAAGTGCTCAGTATGGGGCTTGGTACAAAAGAGGGTCTGTCATGTTAGCTTTGGTCCTTTATTAAATTCTGAGGTTGGAGTAATTGAGAGGAGACCCAGAGGTGTCCTGAAACACAAACCTCAACACTTCCCAGGTGCTTCCTGCACTAGAGGTGGGGCTCTGGTCCTTGTGATTGATAAGTTCCTTTCACTGGTATTGTTTTATTATTCTTAAACTGTAAAAGTTACATATACTCTTGTATGTATGAGATATTTTGTGACTTTTCAAAAGCAGCTATTTTATAAAAAATAAATTTTTATTTTCAAAGGAAACTTGCTGTCACTACTAAAAATGAAAGACCAAGGTCATTAGCCATAAAATCAAGTTAACTGGTTAAAAATGCATACAGTGAAAGCCAGGTACTACCTCCCACCAAAGGCTCTGAGCTCAAGGCCCCTTTTCTTTGGTGCAAAAGGGAAATTAGCAACTTCTAGAGAAGTGTTAAAATATAGCAGCATCCAACTGGGACTTCCTCCTCCAGGTAATCAGAGGAGTAAAAGAGATTTGGAAAATGAATAATTTCCCACTATAAAATTGTTAGTGTCCTGTCAATGCACCTTTTTAAAATCATCTCTGGTGCTACCTAAAGTCATATACCAAAACACAGCTTTTTTTGAAATCTCATGACAAGGTTTGAAGACCATGGAGCTGCAACATGAAAGACAACGGTCTTGCTGCTGGAGTGAAGAATCATCCTCACAGTACTGTCCTTGGTGTGGAGAAATAGCAGTTGTCAGATACTGATGGTGGGAGTGTAAATTGGTTCAACTTCTTTGAACATACCCTTTGATCCAGTAATTTCTCCTCCTAAGTATGTGTCCTACAAATATAATTGTAAGTCATTATGGTATATTTTGTAATGAAAAAAAAGACAGAAACAACCTAAATGTCCAACAGTAACAAATGTACTACATAATGGAATATCGTGCAGCCATAAAAAGAATGAGGCATGCTGAAACCTATGTAATCCTTGCTAACAGGTGTCACCCAAATAATTCTAACAATAAAAATAAACTTTAAAAAAATGAGACATGTTCATGTACCAATATAAAATATTTTCAACGTATATTATTTTCTACAACATATACCAGAGGTGCCAAAAAATATATACATGATTTAAGAGATGTTATCTATGTATTACTTTTTGAAGTTGAATTAAATTATGGTAGCAATGTGTAGTATGATGTTGGTTCAAAAGATGGCCTTAATCAAATGAATGCCAGTGTCACCATGTGACAGCCAAGACAGTCAAAGGAAATGGCAGAAACACAGTTGTCATTTGATGAGCACAAGACCATTTTTGAAGTGGTATTTAAATTTGAGAGCATTGTTTAAGTCTCCCCTACATTCTCCTGACTAAATACCCTTTGACTTCTACCTATGGGGGACCTTAAATGATGTGGTGTACCAAAGAAAACCAGTTACACTGGTGGTGCTTTGGGAAGAAATTGAAACAGCATGCAGAGTGATACAAGTAGACACTTCGGTTGATATTGCTCAAGCAGTAGTTTGCTGTAATCAGAAGTGTCTGGATGGTGATACTAACCAATTTGAGCACCTCTTGTAATCATGGAAGTCAAATGTAACTTGTATTCATCTTTTTGTTATTGGTGTATATTGAATATTACAATTTTAATACAGTTGTTTCTTAAAATGTGTATACATTTATTTGTCAACCTCTGTATTAAGTGAAGAAAGCAAGGTGCATAATAGTGTATATAGTATGCTCATATTTGGGTTTTTTTAAAGTGAACATATATATTGTATTAGTCAGCTGTTGCTGCATAACAAAGAATCCCAAAACTTAGTGGCATACAACAATAAGCATTTTTATCAGGGTCAAAGTTGTGCGATCAGTTGTGGCAGCTCTAGTTTTCCACTCTGGGAGGGTACAGAGAGGCTGAACTAGCTCTAATCAACATGTCTTTCATTCTTCTAGGACCAGCCATGTACCTTGGTTATGTTCCTCTCATGGTCATAGCAGAAGCATAAAAGAAGAGCTCCGCCAACTAATCACATTTCAAATTTTTGCTCATGTCACATCTACAAACATCCCATTAGCCTTAGTGAGTCATGGCTAAGCCCAACATTGAAGGGGCCAGGAAGTACATTCCTGGGAGGAAAAGAGAAATAAATATTTGCTGAGAAAATATTCTTAAAAGCTCTAAAAATCATCTATATATGACATATATATGTATATATACTGGTGTGTCATATTTCTCGTGCTCACATATGTATACAAGGTCTGTCCAGAAAGAACTATCCAGCTATTGTCAATATAATGAGAATGATTTGTTGGCTGGATACTTTCCAGACAGACCTTATAAATACATTTGACATATAGAGAATCTCCAAGAAATTAATAATAGGTTGTATCTAGGGAGCAGAACTAGGAGACTAGGGTCAGAATGAGATTCAAGCTTATCTTTCATCACGCTTTTGCAATGTTAGAATTTTGTACAATTTGCATGTATTATTTTCACAAAATAATCAAACACCACCTTTACATTTGTCTGGATGACAAGGCATTTATTCTCATCTTGATTGTTTTATTTGATGCTCACAGTAGAGTGAGGCAGGCAGAAAAGTGGTTGTGACTCCACCTTATGGATAAGAAGGAAACTGAGATCCAGCCAGGTAAAGTGATTTGTCCAAGGCCAAACAGCTGAAAAAGAGCTGAGCCAGGGCTCCAAGCCAGATCTGTTTTGGACCAAAATCATGCCTCCATGCCATGCAGCTTGCCCACCAGCACTGTTCAGCAAGGGTCCACCATGCGGACCAGCAAAGGGATTGAACTCCTGAGTCACACACATACCACCTAGGAGTGATTAAGTGTGGACAGCCCCTCAGAGAGCATCTTGTCCAACCTAGCCATTTTAAAGATGGGCAAAGACAGACTCAGAATCACAAATCAGGTCCTTCTGTCTCCCTGTGTCTCAGATGGAGCCTTAATACTCACCTGGCAGGTTGTTTAAAGAATCAAATGCCCAGACAGCATGAGGCATGATTTCAGGCACTCACCTGCCCAGTGTTTATTTCCCATAGGAGAGCCCAGAGACCAGCCCAGGAATATATATTCATATAAACTGACCCACACTAGAGGAGCAGAGTTCTCAGAGTGAAAGCAACTGATCTCAAAAAAAAAAAGCCAAAGGGCTTTGAGCCACTGGGGCCGAGGGCAGCCTGCTCTGTGATGGTGCATGTTAGTTTTGTGCAGCAAATATGTTCCAGAAGTGTTCTGCAGTTGATTGCATGCCTGAGCTCGTACTGGGTTTATGTGAGCTCCTTCACAGCTCAGCACATGAGTTGTTCCCTTAGCAAAGCTCTGTCCCCATAGGAAGGGCCGAGGTGACTGCAGAGCTAAGAGCCTTTCCTCTCCCCTCCCACCCTGGGTGGGTTCCCCCTCAAGAGTCTCCTTCCCCACGGTGTCCCCAAAGGAGAGCATCCCCTCTCATTACAGTGTGCTCTGCTCCCCTGCCATTACCCCTCAAAAAGCAACAAAGAAATGGGTGGGAGGGAACAAACAGAGGCACCAGATGCTGTTGCATGAGCAGAAGTGGGGTGGGTGTGGGGGAGCCCAGAGTCCCACTTACACCATTTTCAACTCTGTATCAGATGGAAATTTCTGTCAGCCGCACTGAAAGCTCCTACAAGGACTAATGTTTCCGAGTGAGCTCTAGGAACAAATGGATGCTAATTATTTGGAGAGACAAGTGGAGAATTTAAACAGGGGGCCCAACTAACCAGATGGTGGAAAAGGCTCCTAAAGGCAGAGCCTGACTGCCTTGCTCAGCTCTGAGCAAGGCAGCTCAGCTTAAAGGCAGGATCTTCAGATTAGCCCTCTTCATGGGCCCCAGCCGGTCTCCAGGCTCTGGGCCCCCACTGACCTTACAGAGCCTCCTGCTTCATGCAACGGGACATCCAGGGGACTGTTTGATGGTGGACAACACCCAGCAATCCCCCCACCCCCAGGAAGCCCCACAATTGACATTCTAGGGCTTGGAGAATAAGGTGCTTAATGCTTCCTTTAAGCCCTCCCCCAAAATGGCCAAAAGATCTTGGTTGATGCTGAGTTACCTCCCCTCTCCTAAACCATCCTCGCTGCCTGGGCACTTTACACCAGAACCTACAGAGCAACTGCACATTTCCAGCTCTCTCCTCAGAGTCTCACTTCTCTGGCCTCTGCTAAGGTCACTCTGTATTTCTAGAATGCTCTTACCTTCCCCTCATCCGACTACCTCACGATTTGACCTTCATGATTCTAGTGTCACCTCCTCCCCAAGGCCTCCTGAACCCTCGAGCTGGGATTACTTGGCTGCCTGTGCCTGACCAGCACTGCACTTAGTGCCCTGGAGAGTAAAGTGACTTTTAGTCCCTTGAGGACAGGTGCCTGGCCCAGTTCACCCCCTGTGCCCCCAGGAGACAGGCTGGCCCAGAGTTGGC
Organism: Lyroderma lyra; assembly: GCA_004026885.1. Taxonomy (NCBI): domain Eukaryota; kingdom Metazoa; phylum Chordata; class Mammalia; order Chiroptera; family Megadermatidae; genus Lyroderma; species Lyroderma lyra. The sequence goes on along the minus strand of PVJL010007565.1, from coordinate 29,820 downwards.
ACTTGGGCTACACTCACTCACTGGAGCTCAGCTGGTGCCTAGAGAGCACATCAGTATCAGCCTTTCACACCAGATAGGGCTCAGGCTGCACCAGCAAGAGAGAGAGAGAGAGAGAGAGAGAGAGATTGTTGGTGGCTCATTAAGAAGAAGGCAGATGTGGGGTGACTCTCAACTTCCCCTACCTTCCATGTACTCAAAAGGCTCATCCCCAAAGCAGTCACAAAAGCAATAGAAGAGAGAACCACAAAGCAATAGTGAGTGAACTGGGAGAACCCCGCAAGAACATGGACCCCCAGCCCTGGGGGTGTCAGGCACAGCGAGAGGGAGCAGCAGCCAAAGGTAGAACAGACCTCCTGATCCCTAGTGCTATGCTCTCCATCTGTATCAGATGGCAAAATGACAATCACAATGGCACTGTGGTTATATAAGGGCTTCCCGTGTGCCTGGGGGCTATTCTAAGCACTTTTGCAAATTAACTCATTTCATTCTCTCAACAATCCTATGAGACTAGGAACTATTGTCATGTACATTTTACAAATAAGGAAACTGAGGCACAGAATAGTAGTGTAACTCACCCAAAGTCACACAGCAGAGCTGCGATTTGAACCATGTGGCCTGGCTACAGTCTGTGATCATATGACTAACCCGGACATCCCTTCCCGACCCTGACACAGAATAATGCCTGTACTTAGCCAACTTCTCAGGGGTCCTTACCCAACCAGGACTTTCCCAGTGCAGAAGAGGATTTCCAAAGGAGAAAGTCAACCTTCTAGGAAAAGAACTAACCCAGATGTGTTTTATGAACATCACCCACTCAGTCATCTCTGTGGAAAAAAATATAGGAGGGCTGTACAGAAAGTATCCAGCCATGTAATAAGAAAAATAGAGGCATTTAAGGCTGGATTTATTTTTCTGGATTATCAGCCATATCCATTATTTACTATCACTATTCTATTGCTCTATCCCTTTCAAGTAATTAAAGCATCCCAGGTTTCCCCAATTAGTTGTGATAACTGGTGCAAAGAAAGACCAACGACTTGAAAGAAGACCTGACTTCTGGGGCCACCTCAGCTTGGCTTGTGAGCTGTGTGATCCTGGAATATTTCCTGAATGTTTCTGAGCCTGAGATTTCTCAGCAGTAATGGAGTGTAATACCTTGATTTGGACAGCCCTGAGCAGAATGGAGGCTGTGCTCTGCTCCCAGTCTAGCCGAGGAAGGAGAAGAGGACAAAAGTCATCACAGTGCCCTGTCAAAGTGGGACACGGAGACAAGAATGCTTGCACTGTGTGGGAGAGGGTCGGGAAAGACCTCATGGTGCTGAAGAACCCTGAGTGGAGGCTTGGGAGGCAAGTCAGAGCTCACGCGGGTGAAAAGGGCCTGCAGGCAGGTGGAGCAGCCTGAACTAAGGCAAGTGTGAAGACGCAGGTTCAGGGCAGGGCAAGTGGTCCTCAGTGGAGCTCTGGTGTGAGGGGGCTGGGAGGGAGACAAGGACTATGAAAGTGCTTTGTAACATGGCAGCTGTAAAGGTCCTTAGTATCTGCCCAGGGACTACCAACTCAAGTGGTTTCAGGGCAGGTGAGAAGAGTAAATGAAGCAGGTGGGAGACAGTAGGAGAGGGTGGCACTTAGAGGGTAGGACCTGCCTAAAGGTATCGTTTATTTTTGGGTTTTGACCCCGTGAAATATGTCTGCACTTTGAACTTGAGCTTGCAATTTCTCTTCATGGCCAGCTGGCCTCTCCCTCCCAGCGGTTTTTTTGGTAACACACAGGTCCTCACACTTCCTCTCCCCTGGACACACATGAAGGTCACAAGCTCCAAGACCTCTTCCCAAGTTCTCTCCCTCTGTCTTACTCTCATGGCTTCCTCTGCACTGGGATGCCGGTCCCCAGCTCAGTGACCTGTCCTTCCCACCCTGCTGGTGCCATTGATCAGTCTGCTGCCCACATCTCCCGGCCGCAGGCCCAGGTCCCCGTTTGATGCTCCTATGTTCTTGTTAAATCATCACCACTACAGAGTGGTTAAGACATGCTCCCCCCACCCCACTGACCCTCTTATACCCAGATAGGCCCCACCACTGGGCCTCTTAGGGCCCCAGTAGTTAAAGTACTTTTGACAATAGCATCTTTATTCCCAGGGTACACAGAAGTTGCCATGGCGACTGTGTCAACAGGCTAGGAGGAGGGTAGATTTTCAAATAACAGCCACCATACACCCTTCTGTTGCTGAGTATTATCTACCCTGCTAGACTTCTCCTGGGGCCCCTTGCCATCTGTAGGTAGAGAGGTGTTGAGGCTCCAGCCCAGGCTCACCAGATACACCCACAGATGTTTGAAAGCCAGTCCAAGACACAGGCTCCAAGAGCTCAGTGGAGGTAAACTGATACCTGAGAGATTGTTGCTTACCTCTACCCATCAGAGATACCCGAATCTCATCTCCAGCCCAGCTGCAACTTCTGCTACATGTTTAATGTCATAAAAACTAACACAAGACTGGCATGGAAACTTCGAGAAGGTATTTGAAATCACCATCAAACCCCTCCTTTTGGGGAAAAACCACTGTAAACATTTGACATGGCTCCTTCTTGCCCGTTTGTCTAAGATTATAGAGAGATTAAGAAAAGAGATGGACTCCCATCCAAGTACTAACCAGGCCCGACCCTGCTTAGCCTCCGAGATCAGACGAGGGGGGGAAGCTAAATATAAGGTGATGGAGAGAGAAGTCCCATTAGGTGGTGAACTGATTATACAACAAGCTGACAATGCACTGTAGAATTGTATGCCTGAAACCTATGTAATCCTTGCTAACAGATGTCACCCCAATAAGTCTAACAATAAAAATGAATTAAAAAAAAAAGAAAAGAGATGGAAAGAGAGATGAAAGTATAGATCGATAAACCACTTGAAATACGTGTATAACCAGTTGCATGCCCTACTTTTTTCATTTGGCATTATATCATAAGCATTTCTTACATCACTGGAATTCTTCACATCATTTTTAAGTGACTCATAAAAATTCACCAAATGGATATACCATGGTTTACCATTGTATCTTAACGACAGGATATTAAGATTGAATCTGATTTAATACCGCTATAAACATCTTTGTCTCTATCTCTGATCTTTTTCTTTGGATCTATTTCTAGAAATGGAATTCTTAAGACAAAGAATGTAAATATTTTAAGGCTTTTTTTTACAGACACTTGCCAAATGTCCTTTGGAAAATTATTCTTCCATCACCTATACTTGGGAATCTCTGTTTCACCACATACCCTGTGTATTATACCATTTAAAAATGTTATATCTATATATGAAATTGCAAGGCTTAGCGTTGTAATTACCATAAATTGAAAAGCTCTGATTTTAAATGCAATTTAAATTAGAAGGCTGTTCTGTGCCTAGCCCTGGCTGTTAGGACCCACGGGCCTCCCATGTGAAGCCCTGGCCCACATCCCCCCTGGCGGCATCTGCCAGCAATGAGCCCGAGAGCCCGTAGCCTTTACACCCCTGCTGGCCCTTCCTCCCCACACCCTGCTGGCTGAGTCGCTGACTGCGAAGTGGATAAATGGCTCTGCTGGCTGCCCTTCTTCCCAGAACTCACTTCCTAGCAATGCAAAGGGGTCATTTGTCATTCTGCCACAGAGCTCAGCCCTGCCAGACATCTCATTCCACTTCCCTGACCAAGGGCATGGCTCAGAAGGGCTGACTCAAACCTTGGGTTCACTGAACCGGAGCCGGGAGGCCCAGGGCCTAACTGGCTGTGTGACCCTGGGCCAGCAACTGAGTGAGTCTTTCTGGGCCCCAGCATCTTCACGTCAAAGGAGAAAGCTGGACGCTACCATCTCCAAGGTCCCTCACCTCCTCTCTGGGTCCCACATGAGAAAATGGCCATCTTGGTGCTGCTGATGGCCAGAGCCTGACGGGCCACCCCACAGCCATACATGAACAGAGCTGGCATAATATTCCCGGCCTTGCGGAGGTAGGCGGTGCAGCGTGGGAATGGAGCAGCGGGTGGAGGCAGTGGAAACAATCAGGGGAGCTCCAGGACCAGTTCTCTGGGTCCTGCTGAGATCAAGCCGGGTCTGGGGGAAGTCAGCATGTGGAAGAGTGCAGCATAAAAAGAAAGGCCTGGAAGGCAGTGGAGGCTCCCAGCACCGCGGCGACCCCAACCGTGGCTCCCTGCCGCCATCACAAAGCCTGTCTCCATCAGTTGGAGACAAGAACAAAGCTCAGCCTGCTGTCCTTTCCATGGAAACCTGTGTTTCCAGATGTTCCTTTTCGGCGGAATATTTCCCGAGGAAAAGAAGAGGAGAAAGGTTCCGAGTTTGAGAGTAGGGGTGGGGGTGGGGGTGTCTGCAGATTAAAGAAAGAGGAACAGCTGGTTTCAGAGACTTCTAGAAAGAGAAAGGAAGCTTTTGTTCTTTTCCCTTGTGCTCCAGACTTTAAAAGAAAGAGGCCGAATGATGATCAGTGACGTGTCTTTAAAAAAACCACAGCAAACAAGGTGTCTGCAAACCAGGAGTGGGTGTGTCTCCACCTTCCCGAAAAACAGAGTTCTATTTATTTCATTGCTTTTTTAATCTGACTAGGGGTTTGATTTTGTTCTAGTAAATTGCCACTTGCAAGAGCCTCGGGTGCCCATGCAATTCCTGGAAATGGTGGATAAGATTGCTCGCAGACGACTGAAAAATCACTGGGCTCTGCTCCCAGAGACCTGGCTCTGGGTGAGGAAGGAAACCATCACCCCAGAGCCTGCATGTGACTCCTGGCCCTGTGCTGATCAGTGGCATCCAAGACAGGGAACTCTGCTGCACTGCAGGAGAGGCGCGGTGCAGGGGGCTGGTGTTCAGGTCACCATACCACCGAAGCGTGTTCTGTTTGAGGCCAAGCTAGTGCAAAAATAAATAAGTAAGGTGGGAGTTCCCCCCCCCCCCCACAAATAGCTGTGGTGGGATGGCAAATCTTATGTGCAGACCTCGGGAGTTTAGTTGAGCCCAAATCACCACCCTCTTGTCCTCCCACTTTGGCTGAGAGACCCCATCCCTCTTTTTCTGACACCACCTCAGTCTCTTTCCTTGCCTTGGGCCTCTGTGAGTATTGTACTGTGAGGTTGGATGACTGTTCTAAGGTCTTCACAAGTGCGGTATGCAGGGGCAGGTGGGGGGAGGAGAGGAAAGGGTGTCACACTGGTGGAGACTGGGGGATGTTCCCCCTGCAGCTGCTAAGCCAGGCCTCTGTGCTGGCCCCTTAGGGATGCCCTTCCACCTGTCCTAACAGCCATCTTTCTTTCCCCTCCCCTGGTAGGTGTGTCCACCCCCTTCTCTTTGCAGAAATAATCAAATCTCAAACATTGAAAGACAGCAGTCTTGCCTCTTCCTTGCCTGAGGGAAGAAAGGAGAGGGGAGGGACACTTACTTCAGGAGCATCTGCTCTCATTAAATAATTTGCCTGAGGTCCCACAGCTGGCCTGACTCACAGCCCATACTCTCTGCAGCACATCAAACACTCTCACTTGCTTTTTACTCAGCCCTTCCTTTCAGTGTATGGGCAGTCCCTCCCTGTGGCACGGTGGCATCAAGGAGTCCGGTAACCATGCTCTGTCTCATGGGAGGAATCCCTGTACGAAAAGGCCTGTGGTGCACACACTCCATTGACCCCCTCACCTTCAGCCATTATATCTCCAAAGACATTGATGTTCAACCCACCACACTTTCCATCAGCTTTTTCTGGTTCTCCAGGAGATGGTGCAAATTGTCGAGTGTTTTGGTAAAATCAAGATACATCGTGCAGAGTCGTGGAAAGGGTCCTGAAGCAGAGATAGAAGAGCTGAGTTTGGGGCCACGTTCCATAACTTAGCTGTGTGAGCCTGGGCAAATTCCAACTCCTCTCTCTGTTTCCTCATCTGTGAAATGGGCACATTATACTTCTCTGCCCGTTTCCCAGGACTACTGTGAGAAAGTGGGGGAAGAGATAATAGTAAAGGAAAATGCCTTAAGTCGGGAAAGTATCATCTAACTGGGAGATCATTTTACATGGGTTCAGGCCAGAATGGGCTACTAATCCTCGCAGGGAAAAGTCTCCGACATGATTTGTTTTTGGTGAACCTACGCTGTTTCCCAGCCTTCACAATTTTCTTTTTTCCTTACAACTCAGCTATTCAGCTAAAGCTTGTCATCCAACTCACTAACCTATCACTTCAATCTACATTTCTATTTGGATGTGAAGAGACACGACAGGCGAGGTCACTGGGTCTCCTGATGGGACTCTATCACTCAGCCTTCAGTGGGTGTGGGCCAGAAGGGAGTCATCAAGTGCCCTACTTGGACCGATACCAGGAAGGTATGAGAGAGAACTGGTCCAGATGGTGAATGACCCAAGCTATCAGGGTCTGTGTGTCTGGTGAGGGCTGCACACATGTTCTCTGGGAGATTGAAAGAACCTTTCAAGGAAGACCCAAAAGCTGAAACTCAGGCCAGGATGCTGTACTCACCAGCTGGTCATAGCCCAGTATCCAGGTTCTGAAGCACTCCCTCATCACCCCACAGGTGTCACAGGCATCTTTGAGATATACCTCATCCTAGTCTGTGTTGAGAGCACCTCACCTCCTCTTTTCTGAGCCAAGCTTTCCAAAACCTTTCAGGGGAAAGTCTTTCTCCTCTGGGTCTCCAGACCCAGGCTGCTCTCCAGGACAACTTTCCTGGGCTGCTCCCTTAGCCATCAGCACTTGAACCTCTCCAGCAGAACCCACACCTATGACCTGACCAAATGTGTTTTAAAGGGTGGAGATTACTCACCACAGAAACAGCCCCCAACATACCAGCCCAGCAAACAGATTTCCTGAAAATAACCAGATTGGTGGCAGATAGCAGTCTGCCCTCTCATTATAGCCAACATCCCTGAATCGTCCCAGAACTATCGTAAATGGAGAAATAGGCCCTTAATAGGGCCATGTAGCATGACGCTTATGAGCCCTGCTGCTAAGGTCAGACTGCCTGGGTTCACATCCTAACTCCACCACTTAACTGGTTGTATGAAATTAGGAAAACTAATTTCTCAGTTTCTCCTTTTCCTCAACTATAATATGGAAATCATAATCGTACTGGGGTTGTTGTGAGGATTAAATCGAGTCAACAAATATAATGTGCTTAGAACAGTGCCTGACCTCTGTAAACACTGGGTATTACTATACAAGTGGCTTAGGGACACCTTGGAGTGTAATTTGGTAGACCTGTCTTTACTGGCTCAGCCTTGACTCTATCTAGACCACACTTTGCCTGGCCTTACATTCCAAGGCTCCTACATCCATGACTGTGTGGGGTGCTGAAGCAGACAGTGTGCTCAGCACAGCTGTGCTTCCTACTCCCGGGGAGATCCCAGCCCCAGGGAAAGCAAAATGCCCACCCTTGTATTTTATCCAGAGCACTGGAGTGAGCATGGATCATTGTTTGTTTTACAGTCAAGTTGAGTCAGAGAAGAGAATGCACACACATTTATTCTGAAATAGGAACAGACTTCATTGAAGGTTCCAGCAGAGCCAGTAAAAAAGAGCGATGTGTTAGGTGTTTGGAAGAAGAGAAGGGAGAAAGCTGAGATTAAGTGCATCAAGAGGCGTTTTAATGTTCCCAGTAACTGATTTATAAATTCCACGGGAGGCTCTGCACATTTGATTCTTTGCCGTGAATACGGCATCTCCATTTTTCTTATAGGCTTGGCGGGAAATGGCCTTTTTCACAGCCACCACTTAAAGCACTTAACTGTGCTGAGGGGCATCTTGGGACAAGGTGATGATAAGAGTCTGTCATTGGGCCCCTCGGGAAAAGTTATGCCGGTGTCTGCTTATCCAGAGCACCCCCCGCCCCCCGCAGCTTTCCTCCTGCTCTGCCTTTCTCTCCCCTTCACCTCCTCAGCTCTTACCTCACACTTCTAAGAGTCTTAAAATTGCTCCTCCCAAACAAGTCCTCAGTTTTTTGGGGATCCTTGAATAATCATGTTGTTCCACTTTGGGGGAAATAGTCTTTCAGACTATAAAACAGGATACACTCAAGCTAATAACAAATATTGGAGGGTGTTTTAACCAATTTCTTTCTGTCATTCTTTTGGTCTGAGTGATGGCAAATAAGCACTATTCCATAATCCTTTCCTGTAGGCCAGCAGTCCCCAAGCTTTTTGGCACCAGGGACCAGTGTTGTGCAACACAATTTTTCCACAAACCAGGGGTGGGGAGTGGGGAAGGCTTCAGGATGATTCAAGTGCCAGATGCAACTTAATTGTCACTTACCACTCACTTACAGGGTTTTGTTATGAGTCTACAAGCAATTGATTGGTTACAGTCTCTGTGCAGTCACACCTCTCTGCTAATGTCAATCTGTATTTGCAGCCACTCCCTAATGCTAGCATCACCGCCTCAGCTCCACCTCAGGTCATCAGCCATTGCATTCTCATAAGGAATGTGCAACCTAGATCACTCGGATAGGCAGTTCACAATAGGGTTCCTGCTATTATGAGAATCTAATGCCACTGCTGATTTCAGGCGACTGAGCTCAGGAGGTATCACGAGTGATGTTGAGCAGCTGTAAATACAGATGAAGCTTTGCCCGCTGGCCCACTGCTCACCTCTTTCTGTGTGGCCCAGTTCCTAACAGGCCATGGACTGGTACTGATTCATGGCCTGGGGGTTGGAGACCCCTGCTGTAGGTTGTACCTCTCTCAGCATGCTTCTTCTCTGAATGGAGTGCAGAAGTTAGGCTTTGGGTTCAGACAGATCTAGCTCAGACACTTAGTAACAGGGGCAAACTCCACCAAGACTCAGTTTCGTTATCTGTAAAATGAGGATGATTAACATCTACCTCAATAATGTCATTACTCAACAACCTCTGGGAGGAAGGCAAGGCCAGCTCACCATCATGGCTGGCTTGGTTGAGGCCAGCCAGGGCTCCATAGCCCCTCTCTTGATGAAGACCCAGGCATCAGAGCTATAGCTCGGCCTTGTTCAGGGTCAGGGCGGCGAGAGCCCACAAGTCCACCTATCCACCTATGTCCTGCTAGGGACTGACTCAACAATTCTTGTCTCCAGCCTGAGCATGAAGAGGGTCTGCCTCTCTCATTTGACTGCCAGCCGGTGCTGTAGGAAATATATAGTCAAAGGACCCAGACTTTCAGTAAAATAATTACTACTACTACTACTACTACTAATAATAATAATAATAATAATAATAAGATAAAATGAAAATAGGAAAAGCCAGTCTCAGCATCTCAACATTACTTTCCCTCTCTCTGAAAGGGTCATGGTGTTGTGATAATCAAATCATATAATGGCCATTCAGGGATTTTGTCATCTGTAGAGCACTTTACAAATATTCACTTTTGCCAAAGAGTCCCTGGGGAGCTGCATATAGAGGAAAAGTCTGGCTCCCTCCCAACGAGAAGAGCAAACCTCTCTCATCACTCTCCACATGGTAGTTTGGAGCCACATCACATTAGAAAAGAAGACTCAGGCTAGGGTGGTTGGAGCCGATTCCCCATCACCACAGGAATTTGGCTGTCAGCTGGGGTTGTCCTGTCCTTTTATACTTGAATAAAATTGGCCCAACCACAGAATCCCTGAGTTCGCTGGGGCTCAGGCTCTCACAGTTACTTTCAACTCTACATTGTACCTTCAAATTCCAGCTACTGTGAACTTCAAAAATAATAGCTAACGTTTATTGAGCTCTTCAAAGTGCTTTTGCATATTAGACCACTTACTTCTCAGAACCCCCGATAAGGTAGGAATTACTATTACCTTCATTTATAGGTAATGAAACAGGGGCACAGAGAGGTTAAATGACTTGCCCAAGAACACAGAGCCAGCATCCTGAGGAGCCCAAGCTCCTCACCTCTGGGGCTTCTCCATCTTGCTCACATATCAACTCCCATGCCTGCTTCCTTGCTTCTCTCCCTGTCTGACAGATGTGGAAGGCTGACTGGTTTGACCCCCAAACTATGCACTGAAAGCAAAAGACTGTCTAGAAGGTTTGCTGGTGACGGAGAGTGTTCATGTCCCTTGAAACCGTGTAGCCTCAATATTGGACCTCTCTCTCTTCAGAAGTCATTGGCATGTACACTGTTGGTGGCAATGTAAAAACTGATGCAGACACTATTGATACAGTATGGTAGGTCCTCAAAAAATTAAATATAGGATTACTACATGATCTAGCAATTCCACTTCTAGATATCTACCTGAATAAGCAAAACAAAACAAAACAAAACAAACCACTGTTCTGTTCCTGTGTGTCTCCTTTACTCTCACACTACTGGCAAACTCATGCTTCTGATGCCAAATGTGTGGTCTTTTTTCCCAATATCAAACAAGTACCAGCTGGGTGCCCTACAATTCGATTCAATTCTGACACAAACTAAAGTTAGCACAGACCTCACAAGTTAAGGGGTCAGTCGTACAATACTGCCCCCCACTTCAGGTGCCAATCACAAGTACTAGGTCCCCAGGTTACCCACAACTTCTGTCTGACTTGATTATGAATTGGAGGTTCCCATGACACCACCCCTTGGATTCAGTGAGTTGCTCGAATAGCTCACAGTACTCAGAGAAACATACTTAGCAGTTTATTATATAATAAAGGACATAATAAAGAATAGCTAGATGAAGAGATACAAAGGGCATGGTCTGGAAGGGTCCTGAGTACAGGAACTTCTCTGTCCATGTAGAGTTGAGGTGCACTACCCTTTTAGTATATAGATATGTTCATCATCCCAGAAGCTCTTCAAACCCCCTACTATTGGGATTTTTATGCAGGTTTCCTCAAGTAGGCATAACCAATTATTAACTTTATATTTAACCCCCTCTCCCCTCTCTGGAGAATAGAGGGTGGGACAGAAAATTCTAAGCTTCTAAAATTCTAAGCTGGTCTTTCTGGTGACCAGCCCCCATCCAGGAGCCACCCAGAGTCACCTCAACAGAACAAAAGACACTACTGTCACCCAGGAAATTCCAAGGGATTTAAGAACTCTGGGTAGGGAACCAAGGTCAAAGACCAAATATTAGAACAAAAGATTGTTACAGTGCTCTTTTTACTTAGAAAATTTCAAAGGCTTTAGATGTTCTGTGCCAGGAACCACGGAAAGGAGAAAAGGAGATATATATATATATATCTGGGTTGTCAAAAAAAAGTGTACACATTTTAAGAGATGTTATCTATGTATTGCTTTCTGAAGTTGAATTGAATTACAGTAGCAATGTGTAGTATGACATTCGCTCAAAAGGTGGCATTTATGCAATGAATGCTGGTGTCACCATGCAACAGGCAGGACAAAGAAAATGAAAGCACAGTTGTTTAAGGAGTGCAAGACCATCTTGAAGTGGTATTTGAAATTTGAGAATGTTGTGGAAGTACAATGACAGTGGAGATGTGACTATGCAACAGAACCTCCAACACATCTAAGAAGTGAAAATATTCGTGATAAGTTTGAGATACATGGTACTGTGTGTGATGGGCACAAGGAAAGATCCAGGAGACCTTGCACAGCAACAAGTCCTGCTTCTTTGGTATGATGTTGGAACAGATTACACACTTGCCACCAAAGTCTACCAAACAATGTGCTCGTGAGACAGCAATTAGAAGAACAAGCATGCAATGCATTCTTAAAACAGCAAAATGGGAAGTTTTCATCCCAAGATTATTACATGCACTGAATGAAGACAACCCTGATCGAAGGGTACACTAAGTGGTTCCAAAACATGGAAGAAGAGGATGAGGCATTTGTGGGGAAAGTAGTCTAGTCTGATAAAGCATAGTTTAAATTAAATGGAACAGTGAACAGACATAACAGTATGTACTGGCCTCCAGAAAATCCACACATTCATGTAGAAAAAGAAGTCAATTTACTGGGCCTCAACATCTCGTGTGGACTATCATTAAGGGGACTAATTGGATCATACTTTTTTGAAGGTACCATTACTTGTCAAGTGTACCCAGACATGATACACACATATATTTTACATGCAATTCATATACTTTTTGGGAATTATCAGTTTTGTTTTCAACAAGATGATGCCCCACCATACTTCCACTGAAATGTGACAGCTTACCTTGATAATAATTTGCCAGGACAATGGACAGGACAAAGAGGTGTGGTTGAGTTTCCTGCTCTTTCTTCTGACTTAACATGCCTTGACTTGTACCTATAGGGGACCTTAAAGGATGTGGTGTACCATAGACAACCAGCTATACTGGTGGTACTTGGAGAGAAATTGAAATAGCATATGCAGCGATACAAGTGGACACTTAGGTCAATGTTGCTCAAGCAGTAGTTTGCCATAGTTAGAAGTATCTAGATGCTGATGGTAACCACTTTGAGTACCTCTTATAATTGCAGAAATCAAATATGACTTGTATTTATCTTTTGTTATTGGTATATATAAAGTATCACAATTTTAATACAGTTTTTTTCCTTTCTTAAAATGTGTATATATTTTTGGCACCCTCTGCATATATATAATTTTCTATTATTTATTGATACCCAAAAGAAGTGAAAGCAGGAGTGTATGGATCCAATCAAGATGGCAGAGTAAGTAAATACTGTGCTTACCTCTGTAATGATCACATCAAAATTACAATTAAACTGCCAAACAACCACCATTGAGAATTGCCTGAAGTCTAACTGAACTGAAACCCTACAACTAAGGACATACAGAAGAAGCCACCTTGATATTGGCAGGAAGGGTAAAGATGCAGAACAGACTGGTCCCATATCCACATATAACCATTAAAAATCAAGGGAGATATTTTGGCTATGAAAGACCCCCTCCCTCAGAGGAACAAGGAGCCTCAGCCCCACACCACCTCTTGAGCCCAGTATTTCAGTGCCAGGAACAGACATCCCCATAATTTCTGGCTGTGAAAACCAGCTAAGATTATTACTGAGTGAGAGAGAGAGCTGTAATCTGAGGCTCCCCACTTAAAGGGCTCATGCATGGACTTACTTGCTGATAGATTCACTTGCTCTGCGCTCCAGCTCTGAAACAGCAGCTTGAAAGCCACCAGAAACATATGGGGAAGAACTGAGTTGCTTGGCTCCAGGGTGAGGGCTGGCGGGGCAGCTTTCTCCCTGAAGGAGGAGCTGGCAGAAACTATTATTTCTTTGTTGAGCCCTCCCCCTTCTCAGCATGCAGACACAGGCAGTCGCCATATGTGCGTCTTTATCAACCTGGCTAACACCATTCATTCATCCTGATTTCCTGAGACCCTGCCCCACCCAACTTTCAGGCACACCCAAGCCGATTCCAACAACTTTTCCATATAAATGGCCTTTCTTGATTTATAGATTCATACTCTGGCCTTTCCTAAAATCTCTGAAGGTTCACAAAACCCAAACAAACAGCATCTGGTTTTAATGTGTCCCTATATCTCTGGCTGAGCAACCCTAAGCCTGGCTTGGTTTATAGCGTGGACTCTTGAGGCACCTCCAAGGCCAGTGCTAATGGTGGCCACCTGTGGATTGTGGCTTATGCCAGGTGGCCCCAGGCATGGTACAGGCTACAGTTAAACTTGGCCCATGGTGGGGCTCTCCCCAGGAGGCCCTGGGTTTGGCATGCCTGGTGGCCAGCTTTGAACCAAGCCAGAGCATCACCCAGCCACCTCCAGGGATGACACACCCAAAGGGCACATTGGACAGGTACCAGAGCCCTGCTAAAGTGAATCTGTTCTATAGGGTCAGCCTCTGCACAACAGATCCTCCACTGTAGTCCCAACCAGTCCTCACAACCAATCAGCCCTAGGATCAATCCCTCCCATTGATCCCTCACTTGGTTGCAAACAGCAACCAAGGCTCAACTACAACAGGAGGGCACACACTACCCACACAAGGGACACACCTGGAGTACCCAGTTCAAATGACCAAGAAGACTATGCCACTGAACCCCACAGCACACCTACTATATAAAGTCATTCTACTAAGACTGGGAGACATAGCAGCCCTATTTAATACATAGAAACAAACACAGAGAGGCAGTCAAACTGGAGAGACAAAGAAACATGTCCCAAATGAAAGAACAGAACAAAGTTCCAGAAAAAGAACTAAACAAAATGGAGACAAGCAATCTACCAGATGCAGAGTACAGACACTGGTTATAAGGATACTCAATGAATTTAGGGAGAACATTTTAACAAAGCTATAAGAAACATAAAAAATGGAGATAGAAAACATAAGAATGAATCAGAAATAACTAGAATACAATAACTGAAGAATACATTAGGGGAATTAATAGCAGAATAGATGAAGCAGAGAATCAAATCAGTGATTTAGAAGATAAGGTAGCAGAAAACACTCAAACATAATAACAAAAAGAAAAAACAATCCAAGAAAAAAAAATTGAATGTAGTTTAAGAGGTCTCTGGGAGTACATTGAGCATACCAACATTAGCATCATAGGGGTACCAGAAGAAGAGAGACAGCAAGAAATTAAAAACATATTTGAAGAAATAATGACTAAAATATTTCCTAATCTGGTGAAGGAAATAGATTTACAAGCCCAAAAAGCTCAGAAAGTCCTAAACCAGATGAACCCAAAGAGGCCCACACAAAGACACATAATAATTAAATACCAAAGCTTAAAGACAAAGAAACCATCTTAAAAGCAAGAGAAAATCACTTTGTTACCAACAAGGAAGCACCACCCATAAGACTATCAGCTGATTTCTCAACAGAAACTTTGCAAGCCAAAAAGGATTAAAACAAAATATTCAAAGTGATGAAAAGCAAGAATCTACAACCAAGATCACCCAGCAAAGCTTATTGTTTAGAATCAAAGGAAAAATAAAGAGTTTCCCAGATAAGAAAAAGCTAAAGGAGCTCACCAACATCAAAGCAGAATTACAAGGAGTCTTAGGACTTCTTTAAAATGAAAAAAGAAATAATAAAGCTATAAAATCATATAAAATATGATTAATAAAATAGCAATAACTACATATCTATCAACAATTCCTTTCAATGTAAATGAATTAAATGCTCCAATCAAAAGACAGGATGGCTGAATGAATAAGAAAACAAGACTCTGACATATGCTGCCTACAAGACACTCATTTCAGATTGAAAGACACACACAGACTGAAAGTAAAGGGATAAGAAATAGATACTTCATGAAAATGGAAAAAATATAAAAGCTGGGGTATCAATACTTATACCAGACAAAATAGAGTTTAAAAACAAAAGGCTATAACAAGAAACAAAGAAAGACCTAGTAATCCCACTTCAGGGCACTTGTCCAAAGAAACCCAAAATACTACTTCAAGAGGGTGTGTACATCTGTATCTTCATTATAGCATCGTCTGCAATAGCCAAGGTGTGGAGGCAGCCTGGATGCCCATCAGTGAATGAGTGTATGAAGATAGGTGGTACATCTATACAATGGAATATTGCTTGACCATGGAAGGGAATGGGTTCTTGCCATCTACAGTGGCATGGGTGGACCTGCTGAGTGAAGTATGTCAGGCAAAGAAAGACAGATGCAATATAATTTTGCTTATATGTGGAATCTAAAGAACAAAATAAAAAACCGAACAAAACAGAAATAAGCTCATAGATACAGAAAACATTTTGATGGTTTCCAGATGGCAGGGGGGTTGGGGGAGTGAAAAGGGGGAAGGAATTAAGAAGTACCAATGGTTGTTACAAAGCAGTCATGAGGATGTAGGATATAACATAAGGGATATAACTCAATAATATTGTAATAATTATGTATAGTGTTAGTGGGTCTTAGATTTATCAGGGTCATAGATGGGAGGGGGTTTGGGGGGCAGGGTGAAAAAGGTGAAGGCATTAAGAAGTACAAATGGGTGGTTACAAAATAGTCATAGGATGTAAAGTAAAACATAGAGAATACAGTCAACAATATGGTAATAACTATGTATAGTGCCAGGTGGGTACTAGACTAGTCGGGGACCACTTCTTGGATTATATAAATGTCTAACCTCTATGCTGTACACCTGAAATTAATACAAAATAAAATTGAATGTCAAACACAATTGAAAAATTTTAAAGGGAGAGAAAAGGTGAAGGGCAATAAGAGGTTAAAATTTCCAGGTATAAAACAAGTAAGTTACAGGGATGTAATGTACAGCACAGAGAATATAGTCAATAATATTGTGATAGCGGGGTACAGTTGTCAGATGGTTGCTAGACTTATCATGGTGATCACTTCTTTAGGTGTACAAATTTTGAATAACTATTGTGCATGTCTGAAACTGATATAATATTGTATATTAGCTACATTTTAATAAAAAAAATTGAAAGCAGAGACTCAGAGATATTTGTACAACCATGTTCACAGCAGCGTGATTTACAATAGCCAAAAGACAGAAGCAACTGGAGTGTTGATCAATAGATGAATGGTTAAACAAAATATGGTGTGTGTGTGTGTGTGTGTGTGTGTGTGTGTGTGTGTGAATATTATTCAGTCTTAATAAAGAAAGAAATTCTCACACATGCTACAACATGAATGAATTCTGGAGGACATTATGCCAGTCACAAAAGGACAAATACTGTATGATTCCACTGACATGATGCACCTAGAGCAGTCACATTCAAAGAGACAGAAAGTAGAATGGGGCTGCCAGGGTCTCAGGGAGGCAGGAATGGGACTCATTGTTTAATGGGCACAGAGTTTCAGTTTTAGAAGATGAAAAGAGTGCTGGAGATTGGTTGTACAACAATGTGAATGTACTTAAGACTATTGAATTGTACACTTAAAAATAATTAAATGGTCAATTTTACATTATGTGTATTTTACCACAATTTTTTAAAAAGTCATTGTCAGCACTGCCCCTGGAGTTTGTCATAGCAAGTAAGCCAACTCCAGCCTGGGGTTAGCTCCCCCTCCCACAAGACCCTCCCCTCAGGGAACCCCTGTTTTAATGCAGAGCCTTCATCCTCACCCCTGTCTGGATCCAGGACTTGCCTTTCAGTCCAAAGATCAAAAAGTCCATGACCACAGCCTCTAGGGAGTGCCTTCTGCTAACACAGGGCCTGGCAGAGGCCTTGAAATTTCACTTTTCTCCCTCCCAGAACTATCCCTCCAAAGGAAAGAGCCAGAATTTATTTTCCCACTGATACTGACTGTGACAACTCCCATTTGAAGGCAAAAGTTCTGTTTTGGCCTTTCACCCTGCAACCGGATACCATGCCTGTCTACAAAACTGTTTCTGGATTGGGAAAAAAATGGATTAAATCAATGGGATGTGAGCAACCCAAGAAATAATGTAGGGGAAACATATTAGAACATCTGTCTTTTTATATAAAAATAAGAAATTAAACTATGTTCAATATTATACTGATATTTAAGTAATATGATGTTAATATTTTATTTGCAGATCCTTAGCAGTATGATTTATAAATAAATATGCCTATATTGAGAGTACATTCTAAAATATTCTTTACTAACAAGGATGTACAGTCAAAATGCTTGGTCACCATGGAACCAGGTGACAGCACAGTTAGGTGGTCATTAAGCTGGTAGACAGGTAATGTCAGAGAGACCTGACCACCCTGAAGCCCAGTCCCTAGTGGTCTGCTGCAGGGCTCTACCTATTGTCCCGAATTGTTTGGGAAAGGTGACACATTGGAGAATATATAAGTTAAATAAATATTGCATCATCCTATATTTTCCTGTCACATAATAACATTTAATTATCATCTACATATTCCAAACCCTCTGAGTTCTTTATTTTCTGCTAAATACAGCTAAAACACCCACTCCTTTTGGAAAAGAACAACAACAACAAAAATACTCCAACGTACTAACAGTGCTTATATTTACATGGTGACTATTTGGAGAATATTTTTTCCTTTTCTCTATTTTCCATATTTTCAGGATGCGGATATATTTTACAAAAAGCAACTGCAGGTGCTCCTTTGGTGTTTCTGCTCTCCCCACCCCCACCCGGGCACATGATGATTTCCTGGGACCTGCAGAGAACCATGAATGGAACCGAGGCCCCGGGCCTCTCTGGTGCTTTCATGTCCTTGAGGGAATTGACAGAAGTGGACAGCAGGCCACGGGTTGGAGGAACACTGATATGTTTCCCTTTGCATTCCAAAGAGAATCTGAGTAGCATCACTTTACATTTGAGCCTGCAATCTGCAAAGCACTTCAGCCCACAGTGATGCTCAACCTTCGTGGGCTGCCTGCCTGGAATATGTTGTGGTGGTCAGGATGGTGGCTGTGGGAGCCACACTGCCTGGGTTCATTTTTCCTGGGGCCTGAGCAAGTCACTTAACCCTGTGCCTCAGTGTTGTCATCTATAAATGTGGTGTGAGGAGGACTGCTCACCTCTCAGGGTATAGTGAGGATTGAGTGGATGAATCCTTAGAACACTGCCAGACACTGAGTACATCTACAGAAGTGTCATGTGTCATGATTACTTCCCATGGATCTTGCACAGCTTGCTCCCTCATGTCATAGTTTAAATGTCACCTCCTCTGAGAAGCCTTCCCTGAGTATCCAATACAACCCCCTACCCCACAGCCCCTACCCTGCTTGATTCACCTTCATAGCACTTATATCTATGTCTCTCACTAACATGTGAGCCTCAAAAGGCAGGGACTTTACCTTTCTTATGTTCTAGAAATCCCCAGGGCTTAGAATATCACATGGCCCACAGCAGTCACTCAGTAAATATAGGTGTGAATGAATAAATGAATGAAGACATTTGATCTCTTTGTCCTTGTGTGCAACTCCGCTTTACGGGGAAAGAAATAGACCCAGAGAGGTTAAGTGGAGGGTCCAGGGCACACAGCTAAGGAGGGACCCAGTGCAGCTTTGAAGCTGGGTCTTCTGACTGTAGGAAGACACAGCCCTCCCCCCAGTTAACACCCTCAGAACTGTCCAGAGTCACTTCTCATCTCAGATGGGGTCACTCACTCTTCCCTCGCCTTTCAACACTCTCACCTCTGCACTCCTTGCGCCCCGCAGTCTGGACCCTATGGAGCAGTCTCTCACCTCCAGGCCTTTACTCATGCTGGTTCCTGACCTGGAACTCACGCTGCTCCCTGTCAGCTGGCTCCCAGTGTCTGGCCATCCTGTGAGTATCAGTGTGAAGGCTCCTTCATCCAGGAAGTCTTCCCTGATTTGCTTGCTGGGTTTGGGAACTGTCCTCCATGTTTCCAGTGATATCTCACTTCTCCTGTCTTTCTCTTATCTTGCTTGATCATCAAAGCCACACCCCACATTCTAAGCTCCTTAAGGACAGAAATACATCCCTCAACTCACAAAAACCCCCAAGGGATGGGTGTCATCACCTCCCTTTCACAGAGGCTCAGCTTTGCCTGGGCATTGCATTCAGTCTTACTCCAGAGCCCACAAGGACCCGCACCCCAGCCCACACAGCCTCCCCAGCACAGACACGGCCACTCATTTCCCAACTAAACTCTTCACTCTCCACTGGACATTCAACAGGGGGCCTCTGTTGTGGGCTCTTCAGAAACCACCCCACCCCTTTCTCTGTGGATCTGACCCCATGTAGACCCCATGACTTGGTCATACCTCCTCCCACTGACCAGTTAGGACCTCCCTATCAACCCCTAGGTTTCCAGTGGACCACTCTGCCCTGAGGGGATGGTCTCTCTCAGGACCAGCAGTCAGGCTTC
Organism: Lyroderma lyra; assembly: GCA_004026885.1. Lineage (NCBI taxonomy): Eukaryota > Metazoa > Chordata > Mammalia > Chiroptera > Megadermatidae > Lyroderma > Lyroderma lyra. Next base: position 10,187 of record PVJL010007565.1, on the reverse strand, counting down.
CTTTCCACATATTCTTTGTGCTCCCAAACCCTGCAAGTAGGGGTCAGACTGCCAGTGTCATACTCTGAGATTCAGGCCCCTGTTTACCTTTCCCACCTTCTCTTCCTGTCTCTGCTCACGCCTCATTATGCTTGGAATAACACGTCATGGCTCTTGAGCCTTTCCTACAATCCAGGCAGGTGCCTCTCTGGCTTCTTACCTGTGTCCACATGGTGAACCTTACACCAACACGGTGACGGAGTTACGACCTTCCTCTCCATTTTATGCATTGTCACGTAGCAAGGACAGGCAAAGCTGCAATTTGAACCCAGAGCCCAGGCATTTATCCTCCCTCCACACAGCCTACCTGGCAGGGCCTGACTGCCCATGCCTGCACCACCGCCTCCCCTCACATGCACTCCGTCTGCCAGGGTTGACCTCTTTCATCTTCCTCACCCAGTGGGTTCCTCCAGCCTCCTCGATGACGTCTCCCATGCCCTGTGTACTTGGGATTTACCCTGTGGATTGCAAACTCAGTGAGGGCAAGCACTGTGTCCTCTTACAGGGCTCTGCACCCGCAGCCCCTGACCCCAGGTCTGGCAGTCACAAGGTGCTCGGTAAACATGTAAGTGAACGAGGGAATGGGCCTGACTCTTGTTTTTCGATTTGAAATTCTCTCTCCAACCCAAGACAAAGATTCACATTACTCATGGATATAAATCGACAGTTTCAAAGGCTTAATCCTTCTACACTTCCTGAAAACCCATACACACATGGAAATAAGTAATATTCTTTTTTAGGAGGAAAAAGACAGCTTTTCATGGCATCATAAAAACAACACTTTATTTTTCATCTCACAGAGCCTGTCTGGGCATAGTTATGCTCGGGAGCCTGAGAAAGACTTGGAGCTAACACTCACATGAAAAATTGCCATCTTCACGGCTGCCCGAGGCTCACAGACGGAGTAGAAATTTCTGTGTCCATCTGTGTGTGTCCAGTGTCATCAATCACCCCTAGAATGGTCCCTGTGAGGGTAGGGTGGGTCTGCCATCCATAGTAAATGGCCAAGAGATTTGCTGAAAGAGAGAACATGTAGGCATGGGGAGCTATAAATGATAGAGGGAAAAAGAACACTGGTACATTTTGATGATTTTTCAATCTATTATTAGGACCTGAAGAGCCCAAGTGGTCTTACACAGGTAGTTTCCAGTCTACATTATTTTTTCCTGGGCCCATCAACAATCACCAACTCAGACAGATTCTAATTACATTCATTCATGCATTCATTAATTCATTGTGTGATGGACATGAATGCTGCTCAATAATACTTCCCCTGTCTGTCCTCTGGGCCCAGGGAGGACAGACATCCTAGCCGCCTTGTACTTGTTTGGAGCTACGTGACTAATCTAGCCAATGAGTTTGAGCCAGAATTGAGTTGAAAAATGATAAATGTCACTTATGGACTGGAACTTTTTTTACTGTTAGTTTCAGGTGTATAAAACAACATAGTGATTAGGCATTTATGCACCTCACAAAGTGATAACCCCAAGAAGTCTCTCACCCATCCGACACTGTACATAGTCATTACAATATTATTGACCATATTACCTATGCCCATCAATAGACAATTAGGTAAATAAATTGTGGTACATATATACAATGGAGTGTTACTCTGACATAAAAAAAAGAATAAAATCTTATCATTTGCAACAATATGACTGGACCTAGACAGTATTATGCTAAGTGAAATAAGTCAGACTGAGAAAGACAAATACCTTACGATTTCTTTCACATGTATATGGAATCTAAAGAACAGAATAAACAAACAAACAAACAAAACAGAAATAGACTCATAGATACAGAGAACAAACTGATGGTTACTAGATGGGAGAGGGGTTGGGGGATGGGTGAAAATGTAAAGGGATTAGAAAGTAAAAATTGATAGTTACAAAAGAGTCATGGGATGTAAAGTACAGTATGGGGAATATAGTCAGTAATGTTGGGCTGGAACATTTAATTATCAGTGTGAGACACCCCAGAACTCCCACAACATTAGAGATGTTGGCCCCTCTGTTAGCCTGGGCTCAGAGTGAAGGGAGAGAAGCAGCATCACTAGCCAGTTATGATGGACATGCAGTGTGAGCAAGAAAAAAGCTTTTATTGTCATAAATCAAAGATCTAGGTGTCATTGCTGTTACTGCCGCTTAACCCAGCCTATCCAGACAGACACGGTGTATCAATGGACCCAGGAGCCAGACGTCTGCAGCTTCAGTCCTGGGACTATAACTTAATAGTTAAGCAACATTGAGCAAGTCTCTGAACTTGAGTCTCCCCATCTGTAAAATGGAGACAATAGCAAAACCTACCTCTCTGAACATCTCCATAACATAGGGAAAGCTTCTGCCATCCCTCTCCTTCACCTGTGTCCCTCCTACCCCTTACCTTTCTACTATTGAGTCTGCAGAACAGGAGCAGTCCACAGTCCTGGGTCATGCAACAAATGTGAAAAAGAAACACTGGGCTCCTTTCAAGCACCAGCCCCAAAGCACAGACATTGTTACTACATATTTTCCACTGTAGGAGCCTGTCACCCAGCCCAGCCTGTGAATCTATGTTTGCCAGAGTTAACCTATAAGGAATCAATTTTTGGAGGGTCTGCGGTGTGTCTAACTATGAAGTTCTGCAAACAGGAGGGTAGCATGTTGTATCAATACTGTCTTAGTCTGCTCAAGATGCTGTAACAAAGTCCCATAGACTGGGTGGCTTAAACAACAATACTGGAAGCTGGGAAGTCCAAGATCAAAGTGCTGGCCAATGTGGGTCCTGGTGAGAGCTCGCTTCCTGGCTTGCAGAGAGCCGTCTTCTCGCTGTGTCCTCACATGGCAGGATAAAGAGCAAGCTCTCTGCTGTCTCTTCTTAACAGGATACTAATCCTATCAGACCGGGGTCTACCCTCATGACCTCATCTAACCCTACCTGCCTCCCAAAGGCCCCATCTCCAAATGTCAACCCATCGTGGGGTTAGGACTTCAAACTATGAATGTGGAGGGGGGCACAATTCAGTCCCCAGCAAACACCCAGCACAACTCACAAAACCTCGGCAATAGTTACCATTTCCCCGGCACTTTACAGTTTACAAGGTATGTTTCCGTATGTTATCACACTGCAGATGCACACTCAGCCCGTGAAGAGCCCTTTTATATGAGGAAACCAAGGCACACAGAATCTAAGGGACTGGCCCACATGTACTCAGCAACAGGCCAAGAACACAAGTTCAAACTCAGTCCTTCTCTCTGCCATGCCCATTCTCCCTCCTGTACCCCAAACTGCAGACCAAATACAGTCATTGTTCCAATAACAAGGGGATGAGGAACAGAGTATACATGACATAACCTCATGATTAAAACAAAAGCAGTCAATTCTGGATTAACAGATGTGGGATGCAGGCCTGAGGGTTAAATTCTACGGCTGTGGTAGGCAGGCCTGAGCTACCGTCCTGGCTCAGGCATTAATCTCTGTTGTCTGTGACACGGAGGTTATAATTGTTCCTACTGCACAGGATTGATGTGGGGATTAAGTGAACTGAGCACAGGAAAGTCATTGCATCAGTTACTAGGGTTGCCATAACAAAATACCACAGCTGGAGTGGATTAAACAACAGAAATTTTATTTTCTCACAGTTCTGGACGCTGGAGTTTTGAGATCAAGGTGCCATTGGGGTTTGTTTCTTCTGAGGCCTCTCTCCATGGCCAGCAGATGGCCACCTTCTAGCTTTGTCTTCACATGGTCTCTGTCCATGTGCATACATGGTGTTTCTCTGTAAATCCTAATTGCCTCTTCTTTTGAGAACACCAACCAGATTGGATCAAGGCCCACCCAACTGGCCTCATTGTAACTTAATTACCTCTTTCACCCTGTTGGTGCTGAAAAAAAATTATTCTCTCATTCCAATGCTGAATATTTTGTGCAAAATTTGGGCTAAAATACGAATTTCACAAATGATCAATTATAGTTGCAGTTTATGTAATTTTTTTCCTAACTACCCTCTAAATGAATCTAAAACAACTAAATAACAAATAAAACTTGCAGCAAACATGTATTTTTTTCAACATAACATGCTTAATATTGTCAATAATGACAAAAATCATTCCAAACACTGTTTCTGGGTTACAACTTATACTATTGCAGTGTATCGTAGTGCTCAAACTGATTAGTCGCACGCATTGGTACATTACACTGTTATAGTAGGTGGGACACTGATGTCTTTCATGTGTTGCTCTGTGACTGCACACCTCACAGTCAGGCTTGTAAGACTTGTTAGAATACGCTGCTAGAAAATGCTGTTCAGTCAGCTGAGTAGGAAGAGGATTAGTTGATTGTCTGCCAGGTCTTCTGTATGTCTAAAACAAATAGCGGACTTGCACCTGGTACTCCAAATTGCTATAATAGGCAAAGCCTAAAGGTAACACTACATGCTGCCCCAAGCTTATACAATTGAAGCAATTAGTATTGTCAACTTCTGTCAACGTATAAGCGTGGCTGTAGCACTACACCCTTAGAAGTCACCTTAGTCACCTCCCGCACCCAGCCCCTACAGTTGACTCCGGTTGACAGCCCCACCAAAAGGGTTAAAGACCCTGTATCTAAATACAGACACATTCTGAGGAATTGGGGATTAGGGCTTCAACATGTGCATCGGGGGGTCATAACTGAGCCCACAACCTTACTCAATGCATATTGGTTCTTATAGAAAGAGGTGGAGTGGAACTCTCACACACACACTGCCAGTGTGAGTGCAGATTTGTCTGACCATGTTGGGGCATTACTTGGCATCATCTATTCAAAGGGAACGTGCACATATCTTGTGAGCCAGCAATTCCATCCCTACCAGAAATACAGCCCTCTGTTCACCCAAAAATGGTTAACAGAATGTTCATGTGACACTGTTTATAATAGCCCCAAATGGGGAGCTTCCCAGCCACCCATCGGTACTTGGACGGATAAGTAACATATGGTGCATTCACACAACGGACCTCTCCACACTGCGGGGAGAATGAGGGGATGACAGCCACATGCAACAACCTGGGTGAAACGCACAAACATCATGTTGAGCAGAAGAAGCCAGACACAGAACACATGTTTTTTTATTCCACTTGTACAGTGTTTAGAATGGATGCACATGCTCAGAAGTCCAGACAGTGTTGGGCCATGAGGAATAAGGGTAGACAGTGGGGATGGACTAGAAGGGGACATAGGGAGGTTTCAGGGTGCTGCAAATGTTCTGTTTCTTGATCTGGGGGCTGGTTATACCTGTGTGCTGTGGACTGAATTATGTCCCCCCCAAATGTATATGTTGAAGCATTAATCCTCACTGTGATGGTATTTGGAGATGGGGCCTTTAGGAGAGGATTAAGCTTAAAAGAGGCCATGCGGGAGGGACCTTCAAAATGGGACTAGTGCTCCTATAAGAAGGAGCATCTGGGAGCTGTCTCTGCCACTTAAGGACACAGGGAGAAGGCTGTCATCTGCAAGCCAGGAAGAGAATCTCACTAGAATTTGACAATGCTGGCACCCTGATCTCAGACTTCCAGGCTCCACAATGGTGAGAAATCAATGTCTGTTGTTTAATCCTCTCTATTGGTGGTGTTTTGTTATGGCAGCCTGAGCTGACTTGTACTGTGTGAAAATCCATGGAGCCATATACTAATAGTCCGTGCAACTTTCTGCAAGTTATACTGCAATTACAGGTTTTCAGGGAGCAGGTTGTGGAAGGAGAGTTATTCCTTCTGGAGTAAAAAAATAAAAAGTCTCACTCTACAAAGACTTCCTCCACCCACCTAGATGAAATCAGTGCCTCGCTCCTCTTATGCCTTCTGACAACCCAGTTCTGGCCTCTGCTCTTCCTCAAGCCCGCCCTGGCAGCCCAGATCCTACCTGCCCTTAGCTGCCACCACCGAGCAACCTCCAAAGCCCCACAGTTGCAAATGCTCCTGCTTCCAGCTCAGCCCTCTCACCTGCTCAGGTTCTGAACAGAAGTCTCTTCCCAGCCTCCAGCCAGGAGGCAGATGGTGTCTTATCCCCTTCTTTCTGATTGACCAGCCTGACACCTGCTCCTTGACCCCACTCCTTGGGGGGAAAGCACATTTTCTGCTGACCTTGTTGGTAAGAAGTTGGATGTTGCCCCCAGACACTGAGGACCTGCAAAATTCTTCCTCAAACCAGGTGAGAAAGAGAAAACAGGTCGGCTCAGGGTCTGGGGCCTCTCTGTGGAAAGAGCACCAGTGGGAAGTCAGGAGGAGAGAAGCTGGTCCTGGGTGGCTTCTAAGTGAGATTGGGAAGGGCCCACCAGGTGGTCTTACTCCAGAGGTTTCAAGTGTTTTTCTCTTCTTTTTTTAAGCTCTATGAAGGTATAATTTACATGCCATAAAACTCACCTTTCTAAGAGTACAATTCACTGATTATTAGTTTACTTACAGAGCTGTGCAGCCATCACCACAATCTAATTTTAGAACATTTCCATTACTCCAAAGAGAAATAGCTGTGTGCATGAACACCACTCCCACCTTTCCCCTACCCTCCCAGGAGACTACTAGTCTACTTTCTATCACTATAATTTTGCCTGATCTGAACATTACATGTAAATAGTATCATAATATATGTGGGATTTTCTGTCCAGCTTATTTCACTCAGCAAAATGTGTTTGAGGTTCATGCATGTTGTAACATGTATCAGTAGTTTATTCCTTTTTGTTGTCACATGGTATTCTATTGTGTGGATGTTCCACATTTTGCTTGTCCATTCACCAGTTAATGCACATTTAGGTTATTTCCACATGTTTGGCCATTATGAATAACACTGCTATAAAAATTTGCATACTGATTTTTTTGTGCATGTATATTTTGTTTGTCTTCAGTTGATATGAATGAATGATTGGGGAAGCACTTGGAGTTGAAGAATGGAAAGATAGAGATGACTGGTTCAGAAGGGAAAATGAGGCAGAGAAACAGCATGAATGACGTACAGAGGCCTTGATTCATGAGGCAGCATGATGACGGAAGGGAGTGGAAGGTAGTCTGAGCTTTGAAATCAGACCCAAATTCAAACTTGTTCTGCCACTCACTGGTTATTTGACTTGGGCAAGTTGCTAACTTCTCCAGCTGCAGTTTCCTCTTCTGTAACACAGTGATAATAATGCCTACCTTGCTGGCTGTTGTCAGTATCAAAAGAGACAGCTTTTGTCTCAGTGTCCAGAGTTCCATGCATGGTCTGGAACAGAGCACGCCTTTGCATCCATATCCCCAAAGGTCTGTGAGCATCAGGTAATATTTCTTGAGAAGCAGTGGCATGCCACATGGTCCAGTGAGAAGGGCATGACACGTATGCCTTTCCTCAAGTCAAAGCCGTGCTGGGAAGACATCACATGTTTCTCTCTGCTGTCCTTTCATTATGGCTGAACCACCTTCTGTGTCTTCCCTCCAGCCTCACCCAATATGGCAGCACAGCCCAAATGGATATAATGGCCCCAGTTGGCACCAGGCTGATAAATTCCATGAAATGTGTGGTAAGCCAGGCTTGAGAGTCTCAATGGCCTATTCCTCTAGGAATAAGGTACCCTCAAGAAACAAATCATATATGCCTCATTATATTGAACCCCAAGACTAGGTAAGGTCTGCCTATAGGTAAATATGATGGTTAGCAACAGGAACAATGACCTTGAAATAATTGCACGGCTCTCCAAGTCTTCACTTTCTCATCTGTATAAATGACAGAAAGCTATTGTGAGGGCTGAATAAACTGACTTCTTTAATAGAACTTAGCACAGAACTTGGTTTATTGCAAGAGCTTAGTAAATGTTAAAGATTACACTTTCTTATCTGGATTGATGCCTCCATGAAAGCAAAGTCTGCAGCAGTTTTGCTGGCCCTGCATCCCTAGCACCCAGCAGCACCTGGCACATATAGGCACTCAGATAAATACTTATGATAGAGTAAATGAAGGTGTTCTCAGAGCCCCCTACCTTCGCCCAGTCATAGAACAAGTCACCCTAAACTGAAATGAACTATTGAGCTCTCAGGCCCAAGAAGGCCAACTGTCTATAAGGCTCAAAGCATGTCCAAGGGGCATAGGCCAAGGCTGGAGGATGGAAAGGCCCTCATCATAGTGGTTGACTGAAACAAGAGGGAGGATAGCTCTGTGAACAGGCTTTGGAGTCAGAAATGGAGATTCTTGTATGCAACCTTAAGCAAATTACTAACTTTCCTTGTGCCCCCATTCCTCCTCTCATAGGGTTATTTTATGGATTAAATGAGCTGGCAAATGTGAAATCCTTAACACAATGCATGGCACAAAGTAATGGCTCAGCTGATGCTAGTTATTATTATTAGCATCACTAATCATCATCAAGAACAGGTGCCCTGAACAAGCTAGCATCCTATTAGGTAATGACGAGGACTGACGTTCTGTTGAAGCTCTTGTTAAAGCACAAGATTTTCTTCTGCCCCTTTATGCAAAAAGACAAAAGCATGCTTGATTTCAGCTCCAGCAAGAAGCTCTGTATGAGAGTACAGGAAGGTGAAAATGACTTCATTTTCATTCATCTTTTCCGGGCTCCTTCATCTGACACCAGCAACAGAGCTTTAAGCATTCGATATGGGCTTGTCCTGATTCATTGCCCTGGCCTCTCCCTGATACCCACCTTTGCCAGCTGATTGGCAAAGTGTGGCTCCAGGTGGACCCAATTAGAACTTGAGGGCTCACCCGGTGGATTAAAGTACGTAGGCTGTCTTTCTGCCATTGCTTGCCCTGCCATGTCAAGCTATTTCCTTCCCTGGTTTGCTGTTTTCCTTTCCCCACCCCCCAAAAACACTACCAGTCCTCCATCATCGTGTGGAAATGACTGTCAGGTAATGGCTTTTAAAACACCAAATTGCCTCAAGTACAAGGGCTGCTGCAAGCCCCATCTTCAGCAAGGAATTTTCTTCCCCCTGTTTGGTTTGGATGTCCAGTGGAGCAATAGACAGCAGTTCAATCATTATTAGTGGTGCTGCACTGCGACTCTCTGGAGAAGCACTAAACTTGAATGAAAAGGAACTGACATAATTAGTCTGACACAGTTCAATAGGGAACTATTACACCAAAGGTAATGAGCTCCAATGATATGTTAATGTTATTGTAAGAAATTATGCCAGTGCAACAAAGTGGCTTCAAGTTGGAGAGGGGGAACCAGCTTGGAATTTTCCCAGGCAGTAGGCTAATGGGAAAAAAATTGAGAAGGCTTGGAAAACCCCCTTTCCTTTGTCCCTGAGTTGCCTGTGGTCACTGAGGACAGAAGATCCATTGTCAGCACTACAGGATGCTTCAGAGGCCACATAGACAATGTTGTGGCTGTCGATATGCACAAGTAGCTGGATATTTGTTCAACTAGGAGAATAAAAACCTCAAGAAAATTACTCTGAGCACTAAAATCGATGGAGGCATGTAGTGTTATAACAGTCCCTTACAGTGTTTAGCACTGTAAAGTGTCCAACGTATTTTCATTGTCCTTATGAGAAACAGAAGGCTGCAATCAAAAGGCAAGAACTCTAGTTAAGTAACTTAACATCCAGGTTCCTCATCTCCAAAGTGCGAACCATAGTACCTACCCTCAATGTTAAAATAATGCCCATGAAGCCCCCATTATATAGTAGGCATGCAATAAGATGCAGTTAATATTGTGCCGAAGAAGGGTCTTTCTATCTGTGCAAATTTGGTGAGTGCCAACTCTTATGGATGTCAACATTCACTAGAAATTATTGATTAGTATTCTGTCCAGAAGAGGGGATGTGAGCAGCATTGTCCCAAACCAGCAAATGTCAACATTTCCAAAACATAATTGACCATTTCCAAACCCAAATAATGAACTAACCCCCCTCTTTCATGTTGATTGGAGTTTTGGCTAAAGTTGATGTGACACCTCTTAGAATGAAAGGTAGGTATTGGCAAGGATGTGGAGAAAAAGGAATCCTTGTGCACGGTTAGTACCAATGTAAATTGGTACAGTCACTATGGAAAACAGTGTGAAGATTCTTAGAAAATTAAAAATAGAAATACTGTAAGATACAACAATCCCACTTCTGAATGTATATTCATATACAAAGGAAATAAAAATCACTATCTCAGAGAGGTAGCTGAACTCTCATGTTCACTGCAGAATTAGTCACAGTAGTCAA